>SNQJ01S0017183.1:44745-62489 GCA_010110895.2 Picea sitchensis
ATATACTAAAAACATAATTTTGTTGTATTGATGAGCTATTATTGTTGAACAATACACCCAAAATCAAATCTCCTTGGTGTAATACCTCTGTTTTGATCCATGTAATGTATTGGATTAGATTATGTACAATGCATGGTTATAATGATGAGATTCAAGCCATGTGATCTTAAATAATTGAACCAATATGTAAATTATGTAAATATGCTAGTATGGGTTCCTAGTGCGGAGGTCAAGCCCAAGGTCTAATGAGAGGGGATATGATTCCACTAGAGGGGAAGCCGAAAGTGGGGGCTATGGGAAATTAAATCCTTTATTGCCAATTGTTGACCTTATATCTCATCTCTTTTCCTTCACCTTCCTTAAATGAATCCATCTACCCCCATTGCCTTATAAAACAAATCATTTAAAAAATGCAAGAGTTCAATGTGAAAGTCTTCTCATGTAGTTATGGAATCATTGATTGAAGTACCCCTGCCACGGCATATGTGGAAGCTGATACATATAGGATAAAATCCTTAGTGAAATCAGGGGGAAAAATAATGGGGGGTTGAGTGAGTTCCTATTTAAGAGAATCAAAGGATTGTTGGTTATAGTCATCCCATGAAATTGAAAAGCCTGGAGGAGAAAGAACCGCAGACTAAAGCGAGGTCCTATGAACTATAACCCCAAGTAGGTGTAAAGGTCCCCCTCATCAAAGAGGATAGTGGTATGAGGTGGGCCGGGGGGAGGAGGGGTTGAGCAGGGGGGAAAACTCAAAGGAAGAAAGAGAGAAGAGCATGGTCGACTAAGGGGATGGGGTTTACCAAGGTGACAAATAAAGGGAAGTAGGTCTTGGATAGATAGAACTGATACGCGTAGTGAGTTGTAGCGTGATTCCTCAGAGGAAGACGGTAACTCAACACTAACTAATGTAACCAACTTCAATGCTTGAACTTTTTCTGACCGACAATTCTCCTCCAAAGGGATCTAAGAGCTCAAGGAAGCCTTGTTCCCACTTATTCTCAATCCTCTTACTTACGTAATTTCATGCAACTATGTATACTGCTTTTTCCTGAAGGAAATCACCAATCATTCTTATCATATGTGATAAGATCACATATTGGTACGTTAGAAGATCGCCTATAACTCGTATATAGGAGACTACACATAGTGTGTTGAAATAACAATCTACATAGCGTGTTGAAATAAAAGTCCACACAGCTGAGTGGGAAAAAGGCGGTATTTGAAGGGCAGGCAGTAGGATAGGAGGTACCTTCCCTACCGGAATGGGGAGAAGGACTGAAAGACTCACACAACCTGACGACATTCTAGCTTACAAACTTACAGGAATTAAAGCCCACTAAGCAGATGAATGGGATTAATAATGGTGGAAAGGAACATTTGAAAGCATTCTAATTAGTTGATCGATTCCGAATTTGGTGCCCCGACAGTCTCAGTCCAATAAGTTGATCAATTCTTCACTCGACCCCCATATAAGAGAATGAAATAGGGTAGACTGGGATGGTTGGATATTTAGTAGCTCTATCTATATCCATAGAATCCATAAAATCTAGAATCAATTCTGTAACCAACCCTGCTCCTCATATCTGATTATCTAATCTAATCATATCATATCTGAGAATAGCTCTCGTCTAGTTGTGATATCTCGTCTAGTGGTGAAAAGAGGAGATCATATTCTAGTCCATACATGAGGAACCTATCTTCATTAGCGTACATGATGAACCGCATAATGTTGTTAGGTCAACGAAGAGGTACAGTGCATAGCAAATACAACAAATGTTTTTGGACTTGCGAATATGATATTTTGTCTTAATGTATGTTCAATATTTAGGAGGCATCGTTATAGAAAGTTTGTATCACTGCATAACCTCAAGGGTCTTTAGTAGCTATAGGTTATATAGCTCTTGAAAACAAATATATCGTTAAATTACTATTATGCGGGGTGGGGCTTATCTACCGAATTCAATTGAGTCGTTAGGTGAGATAAGGGTGTCGAATCATCGAAGGTACCTAATCTAAGAGGGTACCTAATCATCGAAGGGTGTTGAATCATCGAAGGTGATGTGAACTAGTATCCTAGTAACTTCGAGTACCAAATCATGTATCCCTTTCAGTTAAATACCCTTCAGCATGCTCTTAGAAATCTTTAGGTGGGAGGGAAGAACAAGTCATTGTTTCTGGTTAGACATGATTTCCCCCTAATTCCCCTAATTATCGTTAAGGCTGGAATTTATATCTATGAGCGAGCATGAAATTTGGAGAAGAGATACACACATACCCATAAAGTGGAACAAGGTTGAAATGCATCCAGAACCTTCCACATTTTTGGTTTTATGGATCAACCTAACTCCATGCCTATGGATATTATTCAGACCCCCTTAGTCGCTCCTTTATTCCCTCCTATTTCTCTTACCTAGTTATGGTTCCCCTAATCGACAACTTCTGCCACACAGACCTGATTGTACTTTTAAATCTCTATATCGTCCACATATCCCTAACAACATAGAATCATGACAGGTCTTCCCTAGCATTGAGAGCATATGTGCTTTCATTCAAAATGAACCTTCTAAGCCCATGGAAATTATATCCCACCCGGGGGCCAAGTCGATTCAAGCTATGAGTGTCTCCAGCCTGAGTATCCCAGTTGATTCAAGCAACCGAGTATCCAAGCCGATTTCCAATCATTCCCAAATGGTCACTGACAGGATGTCGAGACTCCATCAGTCCCAGGATAGAGGTCCCGAGTTTGTTCCTCGGCTATCCGGGTGAATTGGCCTGAAAATGTGATTCGGTGTGCATTCCATTGATTCTAGGATTGGCTCGCCCCATCTGAGGCTCGTTCCACGAGGCTGCACTCGCCTTGATTTCTTGTATTTCCTTTCACCTCTACTACATACATAATAGTACCTTATAGCTAATGACTCCTTTATAACATGTACGAGTCTTCGTTCGGATAGTTTTTCACACTTGATCCTGTAACATTATTAGGTGCCAGCTCAAGCAAGTTCCTATAGGTTACGACTACATAGTCTTGTACGATAGATAGAGTTTATGGCCAGTTCAAAGCTACCCAGGAGCATCCCACAACCTAATGCCCAAGGTGGTCATGGACCAATTGGGCTTGACATCACAAGGCCTTACAAAGATATTTTCTCCTTTGATTCAAGGAAGGTGAAGTGTCTGGGCCTAATCAAATATCTGGTGAAGGAAGGCCCTCCCTCAAATAGATTTAAAGGGCCGGAAATAGCTATTGTTTTGCCAGGCACGAACACACAGATCATAGGCTTTCTCTTTCTCTCCCGAAAAGTGATCAACCAACTATGTTAGTGCCAACCAATCCATCTCCTTGCTTGCCCAAAATAATTATGGGACAGGGGCCCTCATCTGCTGCTAGGAATAGCCTGTAATTGCTCACACAAACAACACCTTCCTCCACTGCCTGTGACTCTTGAAATCAACCCAGAGTAAGCCCCTTTGTTACAGAATACACCGTGATAGTGCTCCAAGCTCAAGGGGGTAAGGTTTGAAGTGTCAGTGTCCAGTTTAAGTGGTTTAATTGTAAAGAGCATACAGGGTAGTAGAATGTGAAAATGTGAAAAAGTGAGGCGTAATGTGTGTCAAGACCTCTATTCCAGGCGAGTCGAATGAGAATGAATACCACAATTAAGAGTCGATATCGGGCTCCCTGGTGGAATGTTTAACCAATTCATTTTGGATCGATCAAATTGGTACGGAAGTTGTAACATGTGAAAACTACGGAAAACACAACTTATTCTAAATGATAAACTCAAGATCTACAAGGACCCTGTTCTTGATCATGACCCTTCGATGTCTTCTACGAAAAAGAAGAAGGCTTCCTCACCTTTCATTCTTCAGGTGAGTCATCCTTCCTCTGAACCTGACTCTGATTCTTGTAATGAAGAAGAAGAGCCCTCTCATAAATCTTCTGAGAAGAAGGGGAAGGCTCCCATTGACCCTTCTTCTGGATAAAGAGGTTAAACCACAATTGGTGCTTAATACTACTGATGACAGGTAAACGATTGGTTTTGGTTATAGGTAAACTAGCTATGTTGTTGCTTTCCCTGCCTTTGCTATCGGAACTAGCAATAGAGCGAGTAGCCAAGGTTGATTAAGCAATTTCCATTATTATATTCAGTGTTTGTTTACCTATTAGCACCAGTCATTTAAGTCGACCTCATTAACTTCTCCGCCCGCTAAGCAGTTAAAGATCGAGAAGAACGACAAAGAAAAGGGAAAAGAACCAACCTCCATCATAGTGCCTGCCCGCTTCCAACCTTGAAACCCATCCATAGTAGTAATGAGCTTGATTACTTGGTTACAACAATTTACTTGAAACATGTAGTCTATATAAGATATGGAACTAAAACCACTTGTTCACGATAAGCAAGTTGATGAATCCGTGTAGAAGCTAGAGTATTTGAAATGAAGTAGGTAGTATTATCACCAATTATTCTCACTTCTGATATCTCCAGGTGTTGTCCCTTCCCTGATTGACAGAACGTCCCGCTACTGACACTTGGTTGGCGCCTCGCTTACTGTAATCTAATAAGTGGCAATGATTATATTCCTAGCTCCTGAATATCGAGTGGGAGGATTAATGGGCCCTATAAAATAAAAATCATGTATAATCATTATGGGGAAGTGTAAGAGTCCTACATTCCTCCTATAAAAGACAGTGTTAGACATCCCTTCAATTCTATTATTTCCATTCACTTTAGAATCCATTATATCATTCTGATGTCCACACCATATGTTTCTCATGAATTATTCTCCATTACTAACCATGGACCAATTTGGAAATTGACTAAATCATCACTATGAAGAAGAAATTACAAGCCTAGGATGAATGGTAGATCAATGTAGGTGAGCAAAAAGGCTAGGCAAGTTAAGAATTCATCACCCACTATTTATTTGCTACTCTTTGGGTGCTTGAGATCCAAGTATTATTTTTGCAGACAATTCCTAGAAAACATACAGAAGATTGGGATCTTTCTTCCCACACTATAGAGCGTCAAAGCAAAGAATATCCTTGAGGGTTATTAAGAAAAGAAAGGAAAAATATTCCTTGTGTTGTGTGCGGTAGTAGAAGAGAGTTCCATTGTTATTTCATGGTTGGAGAAGATACTTGGATTGCTCTACAATGAGTAGATTGGCTTAGCATGAAATAAAATTGGTTTGGTCAAGAGAGATAAAATTCTATAGCTCGTTTCCTTGGTTCTAGTGGCCCCATAGCCATGCTTGGGGTGGTATCTATGAAAGAGTCATACATTCCTCCTATAAAAAATAGTGTTATCCATTCCTTCAATTCCATCATTTCCATTCACTTTAGAATCAATTCTATCATTTTGATGTTCATACCATATGTTTCTCATGAATTATTCTTCATTACTAACCATGAACCAATTTGGAAATTGACCAAATCATCACTATGAAAAGGAAATTAAAAACCTGGGATGAATGGTATATCATTGTAGGTGAGCACAAAGGTTAGGAAAGTTAGGAATTCATCACACACTATTTTTTTATACTCTTTGGATGATTGAGAGATAAGTATTATTCTTTCAGAAAATTCCTAGAAAACATATAGAAGATTGGGCTCTTTCTTCCCACACTAAAGAGCGCCAAAGAAAAGAATATCCTTGAGATTTATTGAGCAAATAAAGTAAAGATATTCCTTATGTTGTGTGGGGAAGAAGAAGAGAGTTCCATTGTTGTTTCATGGTTCGAGAAAATACTCAAAGTGCTCTATGATGAGTAGATTGGCTTAGCATGAAATAAAATTGGTTGGGTCTATTGGACAATTGGTTTGGACAGTAGGTTGTCATTGATGTCAACCATTAGAGTGTTCGAGATACCCCAGAGTTGTGATCGATATTGATGGTGAGTTAGTTATATTTGATGTCAACAAGAGTGGTTGATGTCAACATATGTGTTGAGTGCATTTGATGAAGTATAAATGAAGCCCCATAGGTATCGTTATGAGACCTGAAGTTGTTTAAGGAATAAGGACATGAAGAAATGTGCAAATGTAGGTATCACACTCATAAATGGATAGTCCTAGTCATTTAGTTTCTGATGATAAGTGGTATGTCACATAGTTCCTCATGGTTAGAGAGATATGCCCTCATAAAGTTGGATTTTAAAAATATAAAATTAGAAACAAATATGTGAATATGGATTTATAAAATCTATATATTAGATTAATTGAATTTATTAATAAATGAATTGTAATAACTATTTCCTTATTCTATTTTATAATAATAAACTTTCACACTAATTTTGAAAATAGAAACAACAAAACTTTTACCAAATTTAATATGAAACAACATAATTATTAAATTTTAATATTAATAATAAAATTATAAATAATCATTAACATTAACATTTGTTTATCATAATAAATATTATAAAATTTTAACATAAATAAATATAATAAATTTTTAAAAGTGCAAAATTATATCAATTACATATTTTTAATTCTCTTTAAAATATTAATCACATTGTTTACCATAATGTTAAATATATTAAAATATCTTATTTTATATTTCAAATAGATGACTTCACATAAGTAAGTGACTTAAGAACATACTCCATCACTAACTATTTGAGAACTATAACTCATTTTATATTAAATACAACTACAAACAAAATTAAATGATTTAATTAATTATATAAAAACATTATAAAATTTTACATCAAAAATATATTTGAGAGTGAAACATACTAATCACATTAATTACTATACATTAAACTACTATAGTTTAAAATCTCACATCATTGACATTTTTAGATGTGACAAGTTTGGCCACAATTTAGCTCATTCAAATCTTAAACAAATATTACAATATTTTGCACCTAAAAAAAATTATAAAAATAAAAATATTAATAATGTTATTTAAATCTTAAACAAATATTACAATATTTTACACCTAAAAAATTATAAAAATAAAAATATTAATAATGTTATTTATTATAATTTTAATTTAAAAAATAAATAAATTATTATCTTATCAAATACAAATATAAGCCGAGGTCTCGGTGTCACTCCTGCGCGGTGCTACACCTCTCTTTGCTAGCTCTTGTTCCTCCGTAAAATATAACTAGATGCTTTTATCGAATGATTTTAGGTCCAGTAAGGAGTTAGGTGAATTGGTTCCTTCTCCTGTTCAGTTAAGCTTCAAAGCTTTTCAGCCCCATGGATTAGTCCCCTCCCTGTGGCAACAACCTCCTGGACACGGTGGATGGAGAACTGGTGGGCACGCACAACTTCTTCCCGGTCATGTAGAACTGAATACCAATAAATTAAAAACAAAATTAAATGTTTATTAATTATAAAAAAACATTATACACTTTCGCAAATAAAAAATATAAAAATAAATAATACCAAAAGTAAAAACAAAATTAAATGTTTATTAATTATAAAAAAACATTATACATTTTCATAAATAAAAAAATAAATAATACCAATAGCATTATTTATCATAGTTCAAATCCTCAGAGATCTCATAGCATTGACACTTTCCAAGTATAAACAACTTGGCCAAAATTAATTTAAGAAGCATTTGTTTTTCACATTTATATATTTTTATAATTATATAATTCCTCCATTGTTAAAAAAAAAAAAAATGTTTTTCTTTAGAATCATATATAATTAGTGTGTTCCTAGAATTATAATCGCTCTCAAATTTCTTTAAAACTTTGTGAAGGTTTGAGATAGACATGAATTTTTAGTACTATCATAACTAGTTTGAGGTATATATTTTTAATCATCTTGTATTAATATGAATTTAAATTGATTATATTTCAACCTTGTTTGCTCAAACAAATAATATGGCAAAACTCATCTACATTTTTATAATATGTTCATGTCATGTGAAACACATAAGAGGGAGTTGACTGAGATGGGAGTCAATGGAGATAGAGAACTAATTGACTTGGGCACTTGGGAGTTGACTAGGCTCACTTTGATCACTTATATCTTCATTTTGTGAACAATTATGGGGTGTGTGGTCCCATAAAGGGTTTTGGTTACTTACTTAACCTTGTATATAAGAAATCTTATGGATCTATCTATCATCATTTATTTTGAAGTTATGCTCATTGTGCTTAAGTGTTGAATTGTCTTTGTAGACACCATCACTATTTATTGGATTCTCTATTATTCACTTTTATTGTATTTTCATTGTTCCAACATGGTATCATAATTGTTTGGTTCTTGGATCAAAGGGTTTTGCAAAGAGTGAAATGAGTTCCAAATGAGGTCAGTGGATTTGATGAAGCTACAACAAACCTATTTTGATCCATTGAGTATTGTGCCCTAGTTTTTTTTCAACCAGAACTGGAGTAATTGTTGGTGTTTGTTTATGGTTGTGATGGTGAGATACATTGATTGATCCTTAATCAAAACTTGATGTGATCTTCAAGTAAATATGTAAATATGCTAGTATGGGTTCCTAGTGTGGAGGTCAAGGCCAAGGCTTGATGAGAGGGGCTATGATTCCATTAGAGGGGAAGTTGAAAGGGGGGGATATGGGAAATTAAATCCTTTATTGCCAACTGTCGACCTTATATCTCATCTCGTTTCCATCACCTGCCTTAAATGAATCCATCCACCCCAATTTCCTTATAAAACCAATCCTTTAAAACATGCAAGAGTTCAATGTGAAATTATTCTCATGTAGTTATGGAATCATGGATTGAGTATAATCATTATGGGGAAGTGTAAGAGTCCTACATTCCTCCTATAAAAGATAGTGTTATCCATCCCTTCAATTCTATTATTTCCATTCAATTTAGAATCCATTCTATTATTCTGGTGTTCATACCATATGTTGCTAATGAATTATTTTCCATTACTAACCATGAACCAATTTGGAAATTGACCCAATCATCACTATGGAGAAGAAATTACAAACCTAGGATGAATGGTAGATCAATGTAGGTGAGCACAAAGGCTGGGAAAGTTAAGAATGCGTCACCCACTATTTATTTGCTACTCTTTGGATGCTTGAGAGCCAAGTATTATTCTTGCAGGCAATTCCTAGAAAACACATAGAAGATTGGGATATTTCTTCCTACACCAAAGAGTGTCAAAGCGAAGAATATCCTGAGGGTTATTGAGAAAAGAAAGGAAAGATATTCCTTGTGTTGTGTGGGGTAGTAGAAGAGAGTTCCATTGTTGTTTCATGGTTGGAGAAGATACTTGGATTTCTCTACAATGAGTAGATTGGCTTAGCATGAAATAAAATTGGTTGGGTCAAGAGAGATAAAATTCTATAGCTCGTTNCAAGAGTTCAATGTGAAATTATTCTCATGTAGTTATGGAATCATGGATTGAGTATAATCATTATGGGGAAGTGTAAGAGTCCTACATTCCTCCTATAAAAGATAGTGTTATCCATCCCTTCAATTCTATTATTTCCATTCAATTTAGAATCCATTCTATTATTCTGGTGTTCATACCATATGTTGCTAATGAATTATTTTCCATTACTAACCATGAACCAATTTGGAAATTGACCCAATCATCACTATGGAGAAGAAATTACAAACCTAGGATGAATGGTAGATCAATGTAGGTGAGCACAAAGGCTGGGAAAGTTAAGAATGCGTCACCCACTATTTATTTGCTACTCTTTGGATGCTTGAGAGCCAAGTATTATTCTTGCAGGCAATTCCTAGAAAACACATAGAAGATTGGGATATTTCTTCCTACACCAAAGAGTGTCAAAGCGAAGAATATCCTGAGGGTTATTGAGAAAAGAAAGGAAAGATATTCCTTGTGTTGTGTGGGGTAGTAGAAGAGAGTTCCATTGTTGTTTCATGGTTGGAGAAGATACTTGGATTTCTCTACAATGAGTAGATTGGCTTAGCATGAAATAAAATTGGTTGGGTCAAGAGAGATAAAATTCTATAGCTCGTTTCCTTTGACCTAGTGCCCCATAGCCATGCTTGGGGCTAGTATCTATGAAAGAGTCCTACATTCCTCCTATAAAAAAAAATGTTAGCCATCCCTTCAATTCATCATTTCCATTCACTTTAGAATACATTCTATCATTTTGATGTTCATACCATATGTTCCTCATGAATTATTCTCCATTACTAACCATGAACCAATTTGGAAATCGACCAAATCATCACTATGAAGAGGAAACTACAAACTTGGGATGAATGGTATATCATTGTAGGTGAGCAAAAAGGCTCGAAAAGTTAATAATTCATCACCCACTATTTATTTTCTACTCTTTGTATGATTGAGAGATAAGCATTATTCTTGCAGGAAATTCCTAGAAAACATATAGAAGATTGGGATCTTTCTTCCCACACTAAAGAACATCAAAGAAAAAACTATCCTTGAGGGTTATTGAGCAAAGAAAGTAAAGATCTTACTTTTGTTGTGAGGGGCAACAGAAGAGAGTTCCATTGTTGTTTCATGGTTGGAGAAAATACCCAGAGTGCTCTATAATGAGTAGATTGGCTTAGCATGAATTAAAATTGGTTGGGTGAAGAGAGATAAAATTCTATAGCTCGTTTCCTTTGACCCAGTGGCCCCATAGCCATGCTTGGGGCTGATATCTATGAAAGCTTCCTACATCCCTCCTATCAAAAATAGTATTAGTTATCCCTTCAATTCTATCATTTCCATTCACTTTATAATCAATTTTGTCATTTTGATGTTCATACCATATGTTGCTAATGAATTATTCTTCATTACTAACCATGAACCAATTTGGAAATTGACCAAATCATCACTATGAAGAGGAAATTACAAACTTGGGATGAATGGTATATCATTGTATGTGAGCACAAAGGTTGGACAAGTTAGAAATTCATCACCCACTAGTTATTTGCTACTCTTTGGATGATTGAGAGATAAGTATTATTCTTGCAGGAAATTCCTAGAAAAAATATAAAAGATTGGGCTATTTCTTCCCACACTAAAGAGTGTCAAAGAAAAGAATATCATTGAGGGTTATTGGACAAAGAAAGTAAATATATTCTTTGTTTTGCATGGCGTAGTAGAAAGGAGTTCTATTGTTGTTTCATGGTTGGGGAAAATACCCAGAGTGCTCTATAATGAGTAGATTGGCTTAGCATGAAATCAAATTGGTTGGGTTAAGAGAGATAAAATACTGTAACTTGTTTCCTTTAACCTAGTGGACTCATAGCCATTCTTGGGGGTGGTGTCTATACTAGATACCTACAACTAGGTGGAAAATTTTTCTGCAACTAGTCTCTTGGACTATCTTCTGTTAAAAGATAACTACTCTGTCATCGTTTATGAATATGCAAAAATAATGGTTTTTTTAAATGGAAAACTATGTATTTATGTTGTGTTTGATTATGCTTAAATCTAGTCATATTCATTTGGTTTCCATGAATTTATATTAATTCGTTCTTGTTTATTTTTGCTATTATCACACCGGTGTATGCATTTTAATTAATTGTGTTCCTCATTGTGAGGCTTACTTAGTTGATATTATAGGGTTATGTCTTATATGGGATCTAATTTGATGGCCAATATTACACCCCATGATTTCGACCAATGGACCAAGGTTGATCATCTAATATGAAGAGCCTTGAGTGGAGAAGTGCATGCCTTATCACAAATGGTTTAGACCACACCCATAGAAATTTGATCAATGGTTGAAATCCACTTGTCAATATGAAGATCCTTGCATGGAGAAGTACCTACTAATGTGACCTTGTTTTGGCATGATTATATCACCTTTTTCCTTTTGTTTTCATACTTCACTATTCCTTTTCCACCTGTTTATATTTGTAACATCCCGCTCTTGCGAGCACATGTTATTGACTTATTCTTTGAGGACACTTGTGTGCAAGTGATCCGGTTATAGTATGTGGATATTGTTTCGCTTATGTATTTTTATGATGATGTTGATGGTTGTGATTTAATGTTATTTGATATATATGTATTGACATATGTTATTGACGAGTTTTCTCTGAGTGTGCAAGACACTTGACATATTGTGGATGTTGATGGAATCAATGGACCTCCTTGGACTCTGGATTGAGTCAGGGAGTGGATTGTATTGGTTTGAGTATTTCATTTATTCATATATGACATATGATCAATCATAGTATGATTTTATATATGGATCATTGACAGTGTTTCATTGATGGATGTAGGCTGACGAATGCTTGTTAATCTGACTCACATAAGGAGTAAAGGGGCCATGCACATAGACTAGATATTGAGGGAGAGGTATGGCATCGTCCCTGTCACAGCCTATTAGCACTCTTGTCGTGGCTCAAATTGTAGGTTAACGATTACCTAGTTCGAGAGGTCCACGATGTCGTGAGGGCAGACTGAGACAGTCGCTCATGAAGATTCTAAGGGGCGCAATAAGGCTGAGTCCTTATTCCTTAGAAACCCTTAGTTTCTCACAAGGTCATCTGAATGGAGTGTTGACTCCAAGGGTTGGACAACCACCAAAACCAGTCAAAGGCGAGTGGCACCCTTGGAGCACAGAGTGCATCTTGAAGGGCACGTCACACAAATAAAAATTGAGTCAATGAATCTAGGTGGCCTAGAAAACCTTGAGAAAATAATTAAACCTTGAAAAATCTTTAGGCCCTGTCGGATTTAATTAATTAATTAAAGGTTGAAATTATTAATTAAAAATACCAATAAAAGTCTAAGCCTATTCAAAAAAAAAGAAAGAGGAAGAAATTTAAGCCTAAGTTTAAGTTTTTGTAAGAAAACTAAAACTAAATTCTAAATTAAATTAAAAAAAAATGAAGTAAATCAAGTTAAGAATTAAGAAAAGGTGAAATATATTTAAAGATTTGATATAAGGCACATGTGTGCAACAAAATATAAAAGGGGTTTTATAATAAGAAAGAAATAAACATGAAAGAATGTGTATGTATAGAAATGTATCTAGAGTCTAGTTAACACTAGTATAACTAGAAGAAGACTCATATTTTAACTCAACTCAGATTTAGTAAGGCCTCAGTCATTAAATGAGAATATGTGGAATAAAGAGACAATTAGGAGTGAGTTAAGGAGCGCATTTAGGAAAGGTGAGGGAAATTGACTTTAATTAAAATAAAATGTGGAATTACTTGTGCAACTTGGGGAGAGGGTGACAAGTGTAAAGGGGAAATAATTCTAATTTATTTAATTAAAAATCAAATTAATTGTGAAAGTGGGGATGTGTCAGTGAGAGGATTCCTATAAAACAAATGGTCAAGATGGGAAAAGGGGGTTATTCGTAAAGTTATGCTGCCAAATTATTTTTGATTGATTTTACTTGTGAGAGTTGGGATACCCAACTGGAGAGAGAGTGGTGGCTTTACCTTAGTTGTGTGTGTGGCCCCTTTGTGGCTCGGGGAGATAAGGGGTAAGAAGAGTACCCCTATCATTGAATGGGAGGTATCGATGAAGTCTCTGTGATTAGCAAGCAGGAGCAAGGAGGAAGCGTAATCGGTTGAAGATCATCCCCATTTCTTCGTCCTCATCGCTATTGGTATTTTTATGCTGAAATTTTATTGTAATAGATGTGATTTTTGTTGATAGATATTTAAGTTATTGTAAGTCCAGGTTGTGACTCTGGAATTAAAAATTGGATTGGAGAGTCGCTGAAGGAGTCCTTGATGTAACTCTGAAATCAAAATTTCCTTGGTTTCGCTGGAAATTTATTTATTTACCAACAGTAAATAAATTATTATATCTTGCCAACAATAATATTATCTCTTGCCAATAGTTGTTGACCCCTTTCGACCCTTTTGATCTGACTATTACTCTCACTGATGTCGGAATTGTATTTGTCTTCATCCCTTGAGACGTATCCCTACACTCTACGATACATTTTTGTATTAACTTACTGGAGGTTACTAAACCATACTTGTTGAAAACTCCACAAGATGTAATTATTCGGTACATTGCTTGTTCTACTTGAAACAAACGATCCTCGAGTGATACCCTGCGAAAGCGCCTCACTTATATTAAACCTTAGACCGAAACATTTCCTTCCAGGTTCCTTCGAATCGATGTGAAGGAAATCTTCCCATGGAATCTAGAGTAAGAAGTAATGAAGTTAAGTAGACAATATTTTCTCAAGCAGCGAGCTTTTAGGTGTTGATAAATGATTTGAGATACTATTGGTTTCCCTAAAATGATGTGAAACTTTAATTTACCTCTCTTCCAGCAGTGGATATTTTACCATATGTAATTGACATTTATAGTTGTCCTATATAATTAGTTATCTAGTGAACGATCCACCAAAGGATCTAATATAACCTTGGTTAGGAAATATTAAATCCTCACTACCCAGTTCAAAAGAAGCCTTATAAATTAGGGCTTGACATAAGGACTAATTTAGTAATGAAGTTAATTGATTTATCATACTCCTCCTAGATAGATGGAAAATTGGGACCGATTATTGAATTATTGAAGACAATCCATATGATCCTTGTGGTACATTATCTCGAGGTTGGGTATTCTTGTATTCCTTAAGGAAATGAAATTGTTAGATGGAAAGTATTGCATATCTTTAGGAAATATAAATTAACAATTTATCTAGAGGATGAAAATAATTATTATATACTTGTATTCTTAAGGAGAAGGTGTTTGTATTCTTAAGGAGAAGGTGTTTTATCTAGTTGCATATTTATTGTCTGCTTGTACTCCTAAGGGTAAGATGTTAGACTGGTATAAGAATCATCGAACAAATTAATTGATAATTATAAATGATTTTTATTTGGTTTATAAATTGGATACATAATGGAAAAGTGGTGTTAATTTAATGTATTGATCTTCTATGGGTTCTCATAATGAACATGAAATTTTAGCTTTCCTTACATGCTCCTAGACGATATTCCTTACTATGAAGATGTATAGTTAAGATACATGAGATTAAGATTTTGTTTACGCTCTTGATTTATTATTCTTTACAAAATATACTCTTGCTCATTTATGCTCAATTGTTGCTTGAAGGATTTATTAGGGAGAGTATATTATTATTTGCACTATGATGAATTGATGATTAAGTATGCTGATAATTTCTAGTTTTGAGTAGCGGTGTGTGATTGAATTAATGGGATTTAGATACTTCCTTGTTCCTCAGAACAGTCGCCAGTCCTGAGAGCTTAAGTGGTCAAAATCAATCGGATGAATCCTGGACTTGAGCATTGCGTATGTGTCTTGGAGGTCCTAACCATGCAGGGTAGGTTGGGCGGGTAGTTCATTTAATATTCAGTGACATGGTTGATCAATTATTAGTATTTTGATTCAGTTGATCGTGATGTGTTGATTTGTGTCATTGTTTATTATGACGATGTGTTGATTATGTGCAACTATTAATTATGATGATACATTGATTTGTGTTGTTGTTTATTATGAAGATGTGTTGATTATGTGTCACTATTAATTATTTTAATGCATTTATTATGTGGCGTTATTAGTTATGATGATGTGTTGCTTGCGATGCTATTAATTATGTTGTGACGATTTGATATCCTAATGCGAAGAAAAAAAATTTAGTTACCTATTGTACATCGTTATTCATTATCGTAATGGAGGGGTTGTTACAATATCCATAACTATAACCATTTTGTCTTAGATATCATTCAAGTATAAATTGATCTATTGTATTGGAAATTTGATGAATTATGTAGTACATTTGTGATCCGGATTTTATGAGCAGAATGAAATGAATATAGATTATTATTATTCTTAACACAAAAACACAAGGACAAATAATATAGATATAGTAAAATTGGTTTCTATTCAATAACGAAATATGTTGAAACTGTAAAAATGCAGATTGAAAACAAGCTTGCTAGAATGGTGGCGGCTTATCTCTAAGAAGAGATGTTACGACTACGTTCATTCGCAAGAAGTTGATTACAATGAGAATCTCCAAGCCTTTTTTAACAATAAACAGGAATGCCAAAACCATAGACATCCAAAAACCTAACCCTAGGAGATGAAGCACCAAAATTCATGTGGGTCCCGTTGGGGTAAGCTATTGCATAAACTTCCCAGGGTCGTAACTTTTGCATACAATCTATGTTTTAGGCGCACGATAGCCTGTTGGAAAGGTCTATCCGAGGAATACACAAGTTTCCATTAGACTTTGTCTCTGTGTACATTTTGACTGTGGCGAGCCCTAAAAATGTTGTTTAGGGACTCAAAACAACCCCGAAAGGCAGGGACCTGAAAACTAGGAAAAAACTACCAAACTGGAAAACTGCAGAAATGAGCCAGTTGGAATAGGTGGGAGGCCACCAACATCCATATGGATCAATTTGTTAGAAATGGTGTCGTTTGTGCCTAACCTGTAGATAAATTTGCTACATATCATATGCATGCTACAAAATTAAATGGAATGGTATGTTGTGGAAAAGAGAGATTGCTATGGAACTTTGTTTGTTGAGGATCATGTCCTAGAAATAAAGTTGCATTTGCTACGGAATCATGAAGTTCACCACTTACTATGAATCCCTACATGTTGCATGTTGTTGCAACTCCTAATCAACAATACCACTGTTGCAAGTCCTTGCCATTAGAAATGGTGTTGTGAATCCAAGAAAATGAGTATTCCATATGTCACCTGCTACTAGTTTCTAAATATCGTGTTGTTGTTATTCAGTTGTTGAGGAACCATGGAGAAACAATAGAAGCTTCTATGATGATTGAGAAATTTGATATTGTGATGATGATTGCAAATGTAACATCCCCATTTTAATCCCCAAATTAGTGATATATATTGTAAATACGATGTATGGTCATGGGCCAATTGATATAATATGTAAACATTGTATATCGAAAATAATAAAATAAAATGTATCACCAGCTACAGATGAACACATATGGAGTCATGGGGGATATGTTTCCATATGTGAGGGGGGTCCCAAGGGGGAATTATTCATATCTATTAATCCCAAGCCACCTTTCTAAGAACTATTTTGCATGCACCTTATATTTTTCATTTTGAGTGTTTCAAGCCCCAATCATTGAATACATGTAAGAATATTGGTGGGAAAATTCATCTCACATTGATAATGAGAGCATGGGGTTGAGTACAATCAACATTGGGGTATGTGAGAGTCAACTTGCATATGTAAAAGGAAATTAAAATGGGGAAAGAAGGTAGTTTTTACAACTTGGAAAAAGGAGAGAAGGAGAGTGTTGAGTGTGTTAAATTTTCTGCTATTATTAGGTTACTTTCAATTTACTAGATAACAATAGCATAGATAGGATCATTGAGAGAAACAAAATCACAAGAGTACACAAGAATTTATCCTGGGAAAACCTCAAGGGGAAGAAAACCCAACAAAACTTCCTTAATATAGATAGCCAATACAATGCCAAGACAATGAACCAAACAACACATAAATTCCTCTCTCAAGGATGCGCCTCTCTTTCCCTTCCTTCTTCCGGCAACTGGTAACTGTAGCTTCCTTAAATACTTGCGCACTAGATGAGTGAGTTGAGTGTCTGTCTAAATGAGGCGTTGGCCTCTCTTATTTATACAATTCTGGCACATGTGGAAGTGTCTCTTCACTGGCAGGGCCGACTTATTCTTCTAGGTGGTTATAACCACCTTTAATATATTATGGGGCCTCTTTAATATAGTATGGGGTCGACTTCTTATTTAGCCTATTACAATTAGGGTTTGACCAATCCGCAAAAGGGGATTTGGTCAATTACAATGCCCGACATGATCAATCCACAAAAGGGGATTGATCTAATC
>SNQJ01S0017183.1:89730-155148 GCA_010110895.2 Picea sitchensis
ACCGTGGACACTGTAAATGAGTGTTGAAGAGCACATAAATGAGCATACTTGGAAAGGCGATCAACAACCACCATGATGACTGATTTATTTCCCGATTTGGGTAAGCCTGTAATAAAATCCATAGAGATATCCCTCCAAATAATAAGTGGAATTGAAAGTGGTTGTAGTGTGCCCAGAGATTTGACTGTTTCACCCTTGTTGCATTGACACACATCACATTCAACGACAAAATTTCGAATGTATTGTTTCATACCATCCGAGAAAAAAAAAAAAATTGACCCTGTCATAGGTTTTGGTAAACCCGGAGTTCCTAGCTGTGGTTGTAGCATGAAGCTCAGAAAGTACCGTGGATTTAAGTTTTGATTGTTTACTTAAATGCAAACAACCTTTGTATCGAAGCTCATCATGGAGCCAAGAGTACCTTGGGGAAGCTGAAGCATTGGACTGCAATTGTTGGATCAGATGCAAACTTTTGGGATCGTGTAGCCATTCCTGGCGAACGACTTGAAGCCAATCTGGTACAATGAAGGAAAGAGAAAAAATGGATCCTCCATCTTCATATTTTCAGGAAAGTGCATCTGCAACCACATTGTCTTTTCCTTTCTTGTAAATGATCTCATAATCATATATAAAGAGCTTAGTCACCCATTTTTGTTGCTCTAGGGAGGAAAAGCATTGTTCCAGAAAATACTTGAGGCGTTGATGGTCTATCTTAATTTGGAAGCATTTCCCCAATAGATAAGGGCGCCATAGATCAATGACATGCAAAATAGCCAACATTTCCTTTTCATAGATTGATTTGCCCAAATTTCTTTCAGACAGTTGCTTGCTGGTAAAGGCCAACGACCGACCCTCTTGCATAAGGAAAGCACCAATTCCTTTCCCTGAAGCATCATATTCCAAGACAAAGGTCTTCGTGAAATCAGGAAGGGATAGGACTGAAGTGGTGCACATGGCCATCTTCAAGGTTTGAAAAGCTTGAGAAGCTGCTGGAGTCCAAGTGGAAGAGTTCTTTTTTTAGGAGTGCAGTGAGAGGTGCTGCAATCTTTCCATAATTCTTAACAAACTTGCGATAATAACCTGTTAAGCCCTGAAATCCACGCAAGATTTTGAGATTCTTTGGGTGAGGCCAGTCTTGCATAGCTTCAAGTTTTTTAGGATCCACCCTGACGTTGTCTTTGCCAACCAGAAGATCCAAGTGCTTGACTTCTGAGGCGCCAAAAGAACATTTAGACTGTTTCAGGAAAAGTTGGTGCTGAGAGAGTAGATGGAGAACTCGATCCACATGAGCAAGATGGTCTATCCAGGTTTTTCTATAGATGAGGATATAATCAAAGAAAACTAAGACAAAATGATAGAGAAAAGGACAAAATACATGATTCATGAGGCTTTGGAAGGTGGAGGGGGCATTACACAAGCCAAAGGGAATGACCAAAAACTCATAATGGCCCTCATGAGTTCTAAAGACAGTCTTGGGAATGTCTGCCTCTTTCATATGTATCTGGTGATAGACAGAATGAATATCAAGTTTAGTAAAGAACTGGGCGCCACTCAATTCATCCAAGAGGTCATCAATGACAAGAATGGGAAATTTGTCTTTAATGGTAAGTTTGTTGAGGGCTCAGAAGTCAGGACACATTCGCTAATAACCTTCTTTATTCAGGATCATGACCACTGGAGAAGTGTAGGGGCTCGTACTAGGGTGGATAACACGCTACATTAAGGAGTTCCTGGACCATTTTCTCAATTTCATTTTTTTGGGAAAAGGTGTGACGATACAGACGGATATTGGGAGGAAGGCTTCCTGGTACAAGGGGAATGGAATGATCATGAACACCACGGGAAGGAGGGATTCCCTGGGGAGTGGAAAAGACCACTTGATGTTTATAAAGGATGGATTGAAGGTCTTGTGGCACCGAGGGTGTCTTTGCTGCTTGTATGGCATGGAGTTGGGAAATAGCACCAGAATGACCTTTTTTTAGCAGCTTTTCCATGCGATGGGAAATAATGATCTCAGGTGAACCGATGGTGATGCCTTGGAACTTATATTGTTGGTCCTTCTGGTCAAATTGCATGGTTAATTCCTTAAAATCCATGAGAATGGGACCCAAAGTTCTTATCCAGTCTGCACCTAACACAATGTCACAACCGCCCATGTCGATAGCAAACATATGATATTTCAGGTGGTAGTCACCAATTTGGAGACACAAATTTTCACAATGCCCTCCACATTTCATGGAGCCACCATTGGCAATCATGATTTGGAAATTATTGACTGCATGGATGTAGCAATGAGTTTCTTGGGCAATGTGGCGATGAACAAAATTATGGGTGCTTCCACTATCAACCAGAATGATGACCTTCCTTTGCTTGATGTAACCAATTAGCTTGAGGGTTTGGGGAGTAGAGAAGTCAGTGAGGGCATTTAGGGAAATGACTGGTTTGACTTCAAGAGGGTCTGAGGGAGGGGCGATGTTAGTGGTTTCAGGTGACTCAGACACAAGGGGAGTCTCAACCTCCTCTTCCGAAATATCTTCCGATATGGCCATAAAAAGATTTTGTTCCTTACACTTGTGGCCCAGGAAATATTTGTCATCACAATTATAACAAAGGCCTTTGAGTTGCTGTTCAACCATTTCAGCCCTGGTCAATTTTTGGATCTTTAGTGGAGCGGAGGGAGTAGTGGGATTTACTGGTTTAGTGTGAGGGATAAAGGAGGGTTTCCGGTTTTGAAAAGATACACCCTGTTGTGCTTCTTTATCTCTTTTAGTCGCTTCCACCCAATTCTGAGGCTGAGCCATGAGGACATGGGCTTGAATCTCATCCTTGAGGCCACTGATAAAACACTCTCGGAAAAAAGCATCAGACATGCCCTCTGTCTAAAAATCCAGGTGCTTAAAAGAAGCTATAAAGTCTTCCATTGTTCTTGATTATTTCAACTTTCTCAAACAACCCAAATGGTTGGTGTTAGTGTCAAAGCATTCATAAAGATCTGCCACAAAGTGCGTCCAAGCAATATACCCTTGACGGGAAGTTTTTATCCATTGCCAACGTTCTTGATCTAGATGGAGAACACCATACTGGAGTTTGGCCAAGTCATCTGTAATGCCGTATAAGGAGAAATAATGTTTCATTTGGGTTACCCAACCAGTGGGATCCAAGCCATCAAATTTGGTCACATCCACCCATGGAAGGCGTAGGTCACGTTGAAAATGATGGTGTTGAAAGTTATGGGAATGAGAGGAAGTTTCAACTTCAGTATGTGGAGGTGGGTCAGATAAAGGGTTATGTGTAGGGATATGCAGATTAGTGCAGAGCATCGAAAATACATATTCAAGCTAGGTGGTCAGGTCTTGTTTGATTTCCTCCATTGAGGACTGCATGGTTGTATTTATGGTGACAACATTGGCACTGAGTTGTTTCACTTCTTGTTGGGTCTCGGTGAGATTAGATTGCAAGGTATTGAAGCGAGCTTCCAAGTCTTGGCTACAGGTATGGGCCATGATGATGGAGGAACCAAAATGGGGCGGGTGGGGTAAAAATTCTTTCCGAAAAAATGATATGTATGAATGTGAGACGGGCGAAGAGATGAATCCAATGGAATAGGTCTCAAATAATGGTGAAAAATTTTCTAGACTTTTTTTTTTTTTACACCTACGGAGTTATACTCAGGTCTGGAGAATACCGCAGTGATGAAATGCCCAAATGATTAACTAGGAAGAAATGTGTAATGAATTGGCAACCCGAACACAATTGCACGACAATAAAATCTTTGATATATGTGCAGGGTCCAACAGTAGTACTCGGCCCAATATCACAGGGCACTAACTAAGGAGGCTAGACCATGCCCTTAGCCGTACTACCCGACTACCCAGGTACTAGAGAGTATCTTCCCGAGTGTTTTTCTTGGTGGCACTATATAAGTCAAGAGGCCGGTCAGTTTATCTAAAGAGGGCTTCAGGAAATCTAGGTCGATCCGTACACAGGTGTTGTCTGATGTGCTACCACTCGAAGGGGTACCAACAAGGGTTACAAGGGTGGCCAATAGATGTTCTCTTAAGTACCACTTCTATTTCCTACGTGTATGAATCCATAAACAGCTGGTTTATTTGCGTAACGATAGATCTCTGTGGATTAAAGACGTCGGAATATGTCTCTACCCTGAAAAAAATTTAACCACAATTTCTGCCGAGGAAAGTGCTCTGATACCATTTGTAATATACCAGATATAAAAAGTATGCAGAACATAAATAAAATGCTAGAAATGGCAGAATAACAACAATATAACCAGAATAATCACCACAATAACATTGAAATGATATAAGAATAACAACAAAAATAACACTTTGATTATGAGAGCAATGTTCATGGGCCTCTTCGAGGGGGAAACCTCCAGTCGAGCAGAGATCTATTACAATAATATCCAAGCTAGGGTTTTCATACCCTCGACTCCTATTTATACTAAATATGTCTATCAAAAGAAGCACCTTGAGGAAGATCCTTCTAGAAGCAGAATCTTCTGTTAGGTCTTCTTACATTCGACTTATTCTATTTTATTGCAAGGCCTTATTAATCTTGACCTTTATTACTTCCGAATATATTGTTCTACCTATGTGAGGGTTAGGACCCTAACATAAATCTTCCCATGGAATCTAGAGTAAGAAGTAATGATGTTGAGTAGACAATCTTTTCTCAAGCAGCGAGCTTTTAGGTGTTGATAAATGATTTGAGATACTATTGGTTTCCCTAAAATGATGTGAAACTTTAATTTACCTCTCTTTCAGTGGTGGATATTTTACTGGATGTAATTGACATTTATAGTTGTCCTATATAATTAGTTATCTAGTGAACAATCCATCAAAGGTTCTAATATAACCTTAGTTAGGAAATATTAAATCCTCACTACTAGAAAGTAGACTCTTTACCCAGTTCAAAAGATGCCTTATAAATTAGGGCTTGACATAAGGACTAATTTAGTAATGAAGTTAATTGATTTATCATACTCCTCCTAGATAGATGGAAAATTGGGATTGATTATTGAATTATTGAAGACAATCCATATGATCCTTGTGGTACATTATCTCGAGGTCGGGTATTCTTGTATTCCTTAAGAAAATGAAACTGTTAGATGGAAAGTATTACATATCTTTAGCAAATAAAAATTAACAATGTATCTATAGGATGACAATAATTATTATATACTTGTATTATTAAGGAGAAGGTGTTTTTATCTAGTTGCATATTGATTGTTTGCTTGTACTCCTAAGGATAGGATGTTAGATTGGTATAAGAATCATCAAACAAATTAATTGCTAATTATAAATGATTTTTATTTGGTTTATAAATTGGATACATAATGGAAAAGTGGTGTTAATTTAATGTATTGATCTTCTATGGGTTCTCATAATGAACATGAAATTTTAGCTTTCCTTACATGCTCCTAGAAGATATTCCTTACTATGAAGATATTCTTTACGAAATATACTATTGCTCATTTACGCTCAATTTTTGCTTGAAGGATTTATTAGGGAGAGTATATTATTATTTTCACTATGATGAATTGATGATTAAGTATGTTGATAATTTCTAGTTTTGAGTAGCGGTGTGTGATTGAATTAATGGGATTTAAATACTTCCTTGTTCCTTAGAACAGTCACCAGTCCTGAGACCTTAAGTGGTCAAAATCAATCGGATGAATCCTGGACTTGAGTGTTGCTTATGTGTCTTGGAGGTCTTAACCATGCAGGGTAGGTTGGGCGGGTAGTTCATTTAATATTCAGTGACATGGTTGATCAATTATTAGTATTTTTCTTCAGTTGATCATGATGTGTTGATTTGTGTCATTGTTTATTATGATGATGTGTTGATTATGTGAAACTATTAATTATGACGATACATTGATTTGTGTCGTTGTTTATTATGATGATGTGTTGATGATGTGTTGCTATTAATTATGTTAATGCATTTATTATGTGTTGTTATTAGTTATGATGATGTGTCGCTTGTGATGCTATTAATTATGTTGTGATGATTTGATATCCTAATGCGAAGAAAAACAAATTAGTTACCTATTGTACATTGTTATTCGTTGTTGTAATGGAGGGGTTTTTACAATATCCATAACTATAACCATTTTGTCTTAGATATCATTCAAGTATAAATTGATCTATTGTATTAGAAATTTGATGAATGATGTAGTACATTTGTGATCTGGATTTTATGAGAAGAATGAAATGAATATAGATTATTATTATGCTTAACACAGAAGCACAAGGAACAATAATAGAGATATAGTAAAAATGGTTTCTATTCAATAAGGAAATATGTTGAAACTGTCAAAATGCAGACTGAAAACAAGCTTGCTAGAATGGTGGCGGCTTATCTCCAAGAAGAGACGTGACGACTACGCTCATTCACAAGAAGTTTATTACAATGAGAATCTCCAAGCCTTGTTTAACAATAAACAAGAATTCCAAAACCATATACATCCAAAAACCTAACCCTAGGAGATGGAGCACCAAAATTCACGTGGGCCCCGTTGGGGTAAGTTAGTGCATCAACTTCCCAGGGTCGTAACTTTTGCATACAATCTATGTTTTAGGCCCATGATATCCCGTTGGAAAGGTCTATCCGAGGACTACACAAGTTTCCATTAGAATTTGTCTCTATGTACATTTTGATTTTGGCGAGCCCTAAAAATGTTGTTTAGGGACTCAAAATGACCTCGAAAGTGAGGGACCTGAAAACTAGGAAAAAACTACCAAACTGCAAAACTACAAAAATGAGCAAGTTGGAATAGGTGGGAGGCCACCAACATCCATCTGGATGAATTTGGTAGAAATGATGTCTTTTGTGCCTAACCTGCAGATAAAGTTGCTACATATCATATGCATGCTACAAAATTAAAAGGAATGGTATGTTGCGGAAGAGAGAGATTGCTATGGAACTTTGTTTGTTGAGGATCATGTCCTAGAAATAAAGTTGCATTTGCTACGAAATCATGAAGTTCACCACTTACTATGAATCACTACATGTTTCATGTTGATGCAACTCCTAATCAACAACACCACTGTTGCAAGTCCTTTCCATTAGAAATGGTGTTGTGAATCCAAGAAAATGAGCATTCCATCTGTCACCTGCTACTAGTTTCCAAATATCGTGTTGTTGTTATTCAATTGTTGAGGAACCACGGAGAAACAATAGAAACTTATATGATGATTGAGAAATTTTATACTGTGATGATGATTTCATATGTAACATCCCCATTTTAATCCCCAAATTAGTGATGTATATTGTAAATACGATGTATGGTCGTGGGCCAAGTGATATAATATGTAAACATTGTATATAAAAAATAATAAAATAAAATGTATCACCAACTACATATGAACACAGATGGAGTCATGGGGGATATGTTTCCATATGTGAGGGGGGGTCCAAGGGGGAATTATTCATATCTATTAATCCCAAGCCACCTTTCTAAAAAATATTTTTCATGAACCTTATATTTTCCATTTTGAGTGTTTCAAGCCCCAATCATTGAATACACGTAAGAAGATTGGTGGGAAAATTCATCTTACATTGATAATGAGAGCATGGGGTTGAGTACAATCAACATTGGGGTATGTGAGATTCAACTTGCATGGGTAAAAGGAAATTAAAATGGGGAAAGAAGGTAGTTTTTACAGCTTGGAAAAAGGAGAGAAGGAGAGTGTTGAGTGTTGGATATTGAAGGTAGCCATAGTGGAAATGTAAGGTAGCTTGTTGGAGCTGTATTTTCATGTAGAATTAATTTGTAGGACTGTAAGTAAGATTCTAAGAAATAAAATTGCAAAGTGAGAAAGTAAGTTGCTACTATGAGAATTCATGTTGCAACTGTAAATTCTTGGAGTCCCCGACATAGATATTTATTGGACAACCTGTGTTGGATCCCGGGAGGGAAGTGGGATAGTTTGAGGGGTTTTGTGGAAGAGAAGGGGATCCCATTCCTTGGGTTGTGTAAGTTGAGGGGGAAGAGAGTTGGTGGATTGGAATGGATGTAGGAATCTAGTCAGTTGTGAGGGGACAATAGACAACCTTAGGAACTGATCTAAAAATGAAGAAGACTTGTATTCTTATAAATATTTGCAAGATTTATTTTATGTTTTAAAATGAAAATGGATCAACTTTGCAACACAACTTTAATAGAATTTAATCATTCAAGATGCATATAAATAGCAACAATAAACAGTGAACAAAAAACACATAACACAACAAATGATAAAGGAGTTCACCCCTCTCTTGGGCTACATCTCCTGGTCCAGCTTCCAATGGATCATTTGTATTATTTTCTCAAAGTGCTCAAAAATGTTCTTTATAATGCTCAAAATGCCAAATAGATGGCTCCAATGGCTCCAGAACGTCCAAAAACCCTTAGCTGGGCTTTTTCGGCACCTCGTTTGGCCAAAATTTGAAGAAGATAGGCTTCCTGGAAGTCCCCCTTCAAACTTGTTGTCTCTGCATCGACAAATTGCACCCTTGTTGGCTCAACCTAGCCCACACGCATATTTAAGCGTTAAAACTTAGCACCGGATGCAATCATGCAAGCCGTGCAAACTGTAGGATGGTTACGGGCGCACCTAGCCCCTAACCGCCAAGGCTATGGTCGTGTGACCCATATGACCGCGCGCAAGTGCTAAAATATGCCCCGTTTCCAAAAGCCAATGGTTAATGTACAAGTGGTGGTTCATTTGTATAACCGTTGAAACCAAAACATAAATCCGCACACGTGCCAACCATATAGAAATGGGTCATATGTTATTGCAAATATGACCGGGGGCTGGGGCTAAGCCCTTGCCTGGTCTCGCGCCAACCATACACAATAGAAAATTAAAATATATTCAAAAATGTTTATATAATAAGGCTCATACGATGGCGCGTCGGTTGGCGGCCCTTGCCAAGTCTCTTCCCCTGCCCGGAGGTCGCAGGGTCGAGTCCTGCTGGTTACAAAGATTTTAAATCAATTTACATGTGACACATGGCGGCCATTGATTGGGCCACGTGTCACCATCCCGTTCGCTGCAAACAAGCCATGTCACATGCCAATTGTCCAAATAACTACCTGCCATGTGTCATACATCCTGCCATGTGTCGTACGACCTGCCACGTCAGCGTCCGTACGGACTGTACAGTCAGCATCCCTTTTTTTTGCCTGTTTGTCATTTTGAATAGAACGCGATATCTCTCGCTCCCGACGTCCGTTTGAACCCAAACAAGTTGCGTTGGGTTCGTAACGACAAGGCCTACTCTCCCGTTTGATTTGAAGAGATTCCGAGCACTTTGAATTTTTGAGCAAAATTTGATCCCCTGGATCAGGAACCACCTTATTCTTGTGGATTCATAGCTCCAACTCATGGATGACTTATTGTTGAAAACTAGAGAAACAAGTCTATGGTTGGGTGGAACGTCAATCCTTTGCAATTGGTTGCATATTTGCAAAGATAAGTGTGTTTATTCATTATGCTATTTTTTGTTAAATGTTGAGTTAATCTTCTTTGCATTTTATTCTGAAGTTTTTAAGTATTTAGATGTTGTTGTGTGTATGCTTAATCGGTTGCATTCACATTTTCAAAAAATCCTCTTAGATGCATGTGCATTTTTATCATGTTGAATTTCATCTATGCATTTAGTTAATGGGAATACAATAAAAATTGTTGGTTCAGTGGTGGGTATGTTATAGCGTAGATTCCTTTGGTTGCAGTTACAGAGCATCTCCAAAAGAATTAAGACTATGTTATATTCCAACAATTAATTCAATGGCTTAGTTATATTATATGCTTAGTTTGATTACTTCTATAACTTTGTAATTGAATAAATTTATGCTTTGTTTTGTTTAATGGTTGTGACAAATGTTAGAAACCACTTGAAGAATCAACGATTCTTTGAGTGCGTGGCTCATTATTTCCATTCAATGATTTGGTTATTCAGTTAAAAAATAAAGCTATGCTTTCCTCTTAGATAGAAGAGGAAGGAAAATTAGAGGAGATTAGATATTGTAGAAGCAAATACCTCAGACAAAGACAAAGTTTTCTGTAGTTATTGCATTTTCCTAATACAAGCATATTTTCTTAGTTTGTGTATGATAATTTGATCACTGAAGTAGACTAAGAACTATAAATATTCTTCAATACCTCACTCCACGGAGAAAGGACCCACTCTGGAGAAAATCGGTGCTACTTCTTATTTTTGTTTATGTTTTTATACTATAAATTTATGTTTTGCATTTAATTGCTTAAATGTTTGCAAGGTTAAATTGCTTTCATTAGGCATGGCTATAATTTAAAGAGTGTGTGTTTTAGAAAGCATCGATTTCATTGTTTATCAATTATTGGTTCATTACTACAGGTCTCATGCTATAAAACTTGTGAATATAAATCATCAGTTGTGTTTTCTTGTACAGTTTCTTTACTTTGAATTAAATAAAATCAGGTTTCTTAATAGTTTTTAACAACATGATGAAAGTGTCCAACTAGCTCATTAATCCCCGAGTCTTGCATATATTTTTCACGACACCTCACAAGATTACAAGCCTTGGGTTGACAATAAAGTGAACTTGTAGACTAGATTCCCTACTGAGAAGTAATAGGGTATATAGTAGACCTATCATTTTTGGCTTCGTTGTCCGGGATGTGTCAAAATACTTTGGGAATTTTTATTTAGTTGGAGCATATAACACATGGTAAGGGGATTTTCCTTGTAGAAATAATCGACATCCCTCTTTGCAAGATCTCATACAAAGTGTTTTTCATTTAGTTAGAATCATATATATGCATGAATAGGATTAGAAATCCAAGTGCATGATCACATGACTCGGTAAGATCCACCCAAGGTACTAATCAATTTGTTGGTATATCTTTATCAGGAATAGGATTGGGGACAAGAATCCATACTTAGTAGGGTCATAGGAGGAATTCTATTTTTTAATTTGCACTAGAAATATATTCTACAATAGAGGCAGAGTTTAATCCTTGCACCGAAGGACCAATATACATAGAATATTTTATTAGCGGATAGCTTGATTCAAATTTAGAGTCTCAACATAATCCATTCCACAAACCAGTATACTCCAAAGAATAAATTTCTTCTCAAGAATCAAGAGCATTAGAGGGACCACCTCTAGAGGACCCTTTTATCATCATGATTGAAGCATAACAAGGAGTTGGTTCTAACATAACCTTTGATTTTCCAATTAGAGACTAAAGAAGAGGCACCAATGAAGAATATTTCTCCTTAAACTCTTCCTAATTTTAATGGTTTTTCCAGTGAATACCCAGATACTTTCCTTTTTGAATTCAACATCCTTTACAAAAGTTATGACTATACAATAGATGCTGAAAAGCTGCAATTTTTCCTACCACATTAAATAATGCAACACTCCACTAGTTTATGGGACTTGATGAGTAGAGAATTCATACATGGGATTATATGAAACACGCATTCCTCAAAAAGTATTAGGACTATTGCAAAGCAAGAAACCTTTGTGAGGAAATATTTAATATGATTCAAAAGGAGGATGAGATTTTTTAAGATTATGTGGAATGGTTCCAATATAATTTGTAGAGTTCTGAGCAAAGTAAATTGAATAAGGACACTTTGTAAACCATTATGATTAGAGGGATGAGAAATGATTTTCTTTATCTTTTGAATTTGATGGGAGGAGGTAACATTTGCCAAGTAGAATATGATCAAATATGTGAATTATGTAATAGATATTCATGGGGAACTCCAAAGCATGGGAAATTTCCAAGATATATTTCTACCAGAATAACCAAATCATCTGGAGGAGGAGCCACTTGCATTGAAATTGGTCTTTTTTTGGAAAATTTTAAAATTGAAATTATTAGTTCTTTAAGTTCACTATTTGACACATTGCAAGTTAAAAAGAAATAGGTAGAAGTTGATAAAGAATTATCCATATTTTTCTCGTAGTGTAGAAATAAGCATCCCTTGAGGGAGTTCCCATTGAATAATGTTGAATTCTACAAGAGTTGTGAGAAGAATCATGATATTAACAATTGGCCTTCTTTGCCAAAATTAAAAGTTGTGTATCAAGGAACTAATGAAGAGATTGAGAAAATTTGTTTCATTGCAGAAAAAAACCCATGGAAACCATGATCACCAAGTATGAATCAAGATCCTTCTTAGTTATCCAATTCATTTTGGACTAACCAACAAATGCAATATCATCCTCAATCCTAGTATCCTTACATGTCTTGGCCACACTATCCACCACAACCAACCCAGAATTATCAATGGCCACAAGGGTGGGTTGGGACACTTCTTTTGGAAACCAACAACAAAAAATTTCTCGACAATTTCCCCAACAACAATTCCAATTACCTTAGAAATAGCAACAATTGTAGTTTCCTACTAACAATCCTCCTCAAAGACCACAATTGCCTACACAATCCACACCTAACCCAAATAATAAACAACTCAATCCACTTACAATATTGAGTCGTCTAGTTTTCCTACTTGTACTATCTCCCTTGTTGATTGCCAAGGAGTCCACTTAAGATCACAAAGGATTATAAATAATCAAACAATTCCAATCATCTTAGAAGAGGGAGAGGAGAAATTTCAAAACCAATTTGGAAACCAAACTGAAAAAATTCAATCCACCAATCCTTCTCCAAATATTCCACAAACTGATTCCCAGGAAAGTTTAAATCAGCTACAATCTAGGGTTACACCATTACCTCCCTATATAGAGAGGTTTAAATTTGAAAAAACCCTTGCCCAACCTAAATTTTACCTCCTTGGGGAGTTGAAGAATATGTGTGTTAGGATCCCATTATTTCAATCCATCAAGGATGTGCCCATTTATGCCAAGGTTGTATGAGAACTGTGCTTAAATAAACCCAATAGAAAGAGGAAGGATCATCCAACTATCCAAGTAATTATTCAAAATATGGATCTTGATATCCATATTGTTGATGTGTACATTAAAAATATTTGTATTATTAACACTCTAATCGATTTAGGATATACCATAAACATTATGACCAGAGAAACCATGGAAAAGATTAAATTGATCAATCTACAACAAAATTCTACAATCTTCCAAATGGATGATCAATCTATGATCAATGTAACATCCCCATCCCCAAGCTAGGCCACACCACACAAAAATTATTTTCTATGATACCATTTTTAATTAACAATATACCTTGCATATGAATACAAATATGCAGTCTCGACAATATTTTATACATGCATACAATTATGTACATTTTGAACAATTTAATTAATATAAACATACACACATTATTCAACATATAAGCACACATAAAATAACACTCATATTTTGTTGTAAATCACCAACTACATGCAGATCTCAAACATTCCTCCCAGTCGTAGATTTTGTTGTTCATATACTCTCAACAACAGGTCACCCCGAGCTGGGTCTATGACTCCACCAGGGAAAAGGATCCTAAGAAAAACTAAGGTCTGGTAAAAAACACAAAAAGAACAGACATAGGTTCCAAATCCAGCAATAGTTCCCAACTCACAACATTTCCTTCCCCTCATCCTATTCCACCCCAGGAAGTGTACCCCTTCTCTACTCAACAATCCTTCGATTGTCCCACTTCCCTTCCAAGGATTCAACAACATGTCATCTAGGAAGTCTCAGAGCTCTATGGAAACTGGAACACAAGGTTTCTCAAGAGTTCAACACCCACTATCCTATCACACAAAGAACCTATCCCAACAATTCTCTCACCCAGAAATAATTTCTCCATAGGCATGACAAATTGCTTCTTCAACCCAAACCACCAAGGATTTACAGGGTAACCAAAGCTCCATAGATAAACTCTCTAGTAATGGTAAGAATGATGAACAACATGATTGGGAAAGAATGATGAGAATTACACTAAATCCCCACATTATATATGCATCTTCCCTTTATGACACTTGGCATCCAAGGAACTACCTTGTCCCCCACTTGTAATTTGTTCCCTTCACTTATGCACTTTGGATAACATTAAATTATAATACTTTAGGACTTTAGGAATAATATTGTAATATTCCATTGGACTAAGCCCCTTGACTTAACCCCTTTTCCTAAGACCTTAGCCCCCTTCCTAAGCCCTTAGCCCCCTTTCCCTCTCATGGAGTCCTAACCCCCCATACTCTTTCATCTCATTTGGTCTGTAGCAGTGATGTATTTTATTAATAATATGAGTGATTTCCTATTACAATGATAGGTTCATTGGCCTTTTAGCATCTAGGCTCTCTGGCCTAATAATCATACATGCACTCTGGCCTCAAAACATATATACAAGGTACTCTGTCCCAAAGCATCCTAGCTCACTAGCCTATCAAGAATATATACATTTACAATTGGGGTTCATCCTAGGGGTATTACTTGACCCTCTCCCTTATTTATGCATTGTCCTTAGTGCATTATATACACATGTACAAGAAACATATTCAAAAAGATGTGGGTACTCCTCTCGCATAACATCCTCATGCTTCCATGTTGCATCTTCAGGACCATAATAGGTCCACTGGACCTCACTCGCTCCATGCGTTTGCTATTGAATCTTGTTCCCTTCTGGTGCTCCTATTTTGAGTACCAGATTCATGTCTTCATTCATCATCTGTTAAGATTTTCTCTATTCCATAGAGCGTCTTCAGGAAAGAATTCAACTCATTGTCTTTCTGACACACCCTAATGCTTCTAGGCACCATGCCATATGCATTCTTGAGCCGCCACTTCCTTTTTTCACTCACCCTTCCAGGATCAAGAATCCATTCACTTCTACATAGTCCTTTGACGTTCCATATTGCCAAGGCTTTCACACACAAGGAGAGAGCCAACTCATTACCATAACCCCACTAAGGGTCTACGCTCTATGGAAATCATAGGGTTCCAGTGTCTCAACAGTATCCTTTATTCCCAAGTAGTCCAGCTTCCATAACCATCATCTCATATGTATCACACACAAACAATCAACATGAGATAATATCATAACAATTTCATTTAGAAATTCATTTTTTTTTCATAAGGACATTCTAAGTTTTCCTCAAGTATGAGATTCCATCTCATAATTTATTGGTTGTTGTAGAAATATGCATCATTCTTTCTTATGGTTTTCATAAGTGCCATACTTGAGACCACTTTTCATTCAATATTCCCATCTTGCATTAATCCAAACAGATTATTAGTATTTCCTTCACAATATGCTTTTATTGTAATATTTACAAAATCTCACAAAGTGATCTTAGAATTGTTTACACTGAAAAATTCAATCACTTCTATCAATGCATTTATTAATTACAATGAAATTGTCATTCCCTACACATGTATTATCGACAACCAATCCTTTTCCTTCTAGTCATGATTAATTTCATTACTCTATTCCCTTGACAGAGCTTTCCTGTATTCCATCCTCATGTGACTACTTTAACCTGCAAATTTTCCATTGCAATGTCTAACAACTCCTGAAACGTTCTCAACTTCATGAGTTAGTAATAATTACACCATTTCATATGTTAGCATAATCATTTCTATAAAATACAATATGTTGTTGCATTAATCCAAAATGCATACCATAAATTCTTTCAAGCACAAACAACTCGATCTGAGAATGCATGTGTGCAACTCTATCACTTGCATACTTTTATAACATATTCATGCAAACCTATTCAATGCACCCTTGCATTGGTTTTAGAATACCCTTTATCTAAGTCATGCATCCCACCATGGTGAATTGGAAGGTCTGGCTAATGCCTCAACACATCATCCATACACTTCCCATTGCTTGGTCAACCATTTGTATTCCTTCCCTTTTGACTCAAACACTACACCAAGAATATAATTATGTGGTGTTATTTAGTGTTAGCAAAAATGTTGCAGTCCAAACATTAATTATAAGTAGGAAATTTATTGGATACTTGTGTGGTACTATAGTCTTTCCATATCCAACCATGTCATGGTCTCACACTTGGTTAGCTTTACTGGCATTCATTTCTATAACATGGTCACTCCCATTTACTTACTTTGGTTATTAACCCATAACCAAAAAAATCTTGACATGCTATGATGTCATATGAATGCATTCTAAAGTTAAATAGTTTTTCTAAATATTATAGGTCTTGAGCCTTTACCATACCAAATGGTAAATCATTCCAATGAATGAATTCAAACACATAATAATATCACTTCAAAAATTAACCTCTAGCTGAGGGAATTCTTACCTAAATTCCCTTCAACAATTATAGTTGTCAAACTCAAACTCATACCTACATAGTTGTCAATTAATTTGTTGATGCTACCTGATTAGTTGGTAACTGGTAGAAGATCCCATGATTCCTTTACCAACCTCTTATCAACATTTTACCCTTCTGATATATTCTTCGTATGACTGACTATTAGCAACATCATCATCAACAACACTTGAAGTCATGCAATCAAGCTCTCTTTCCTGGCACAACAACCATTGTTGAGTCTCAGAAATGTCGTATTTCCATCCACCTTTCCCTTCATCATTATTCACATTTCATCACTCTATAAACCATTCATTAATACCATTTCATAATTAAATATGGGTTTAACCTTATTATTTTCCAAATCATTTATTTTAGTATTAAAAGGGAATTTGTGATTAAATATTAGAAAATTGACATGTTTTCATATATCTCAAAAATGTGTGAGAATTATCATGTGTAGGAATATGTGAAGGATTAATTCAAAAGACTTATCGAATACTTCCTCCACCATTTGAAGGTTTGAGAAGATAATTCAATCCTAATCCAAGGACAAGATCATGGAGATTTGGTTGTCATATCTTATCCAAGATATACGAGAGATATGTGTGAGGATTTGAAGGGATTATATTTTGTAATAAAGGGAAATGGGTTGAGAGAAAAGTGGATCTGTAATTATGAGATGTTTATCTCCTTTTCAAAGATCTCATGTATAAAATAGAGTGCCTTCTCTTCATGAGGGGGGGAGAATTATTATTATGTATATCAGAGGAGAATCATCATTATGTAGATCAAGGGAATTGTTATGAGATAGGTTCTTGAGGAGAATTGTTATGATGTAGATTGGATTCATGAAGAGACTCCTTTTGTAAACCTATCTGTTGAAGATCAATGCAAGTTTGAGTTCAATGATCTTGTGTCTCATAGAAGTTATCATCTGGTGATCTGAAGCTTCCATGTTGGCATCGACAAGGGCCACCGATCCAGCTTGGTAAGATTATTGTAAATTGTTAGTGTAGATTTTCATTTCATGTACCTATTATTTTGATTTCATGTTATTTTGTTTGATTTCATGTGTGTTGCAAAGTGTGGTAATGCAGGAACGGTTGGAACTCCATATTTCACCATACATAAACTTTAATGGAGCATCCTACTTGTTAGTTTAGTTGCTCCAGGAGATAGAATCAAAGTTCATCTTTTCTTTTCATGAGCCATCAATGAACATGTCTATCACCTGAGCAAGATCTTTTGTTTGTTTATGAGTTTTGCTTTCCAACTTTCGAATTGAGTGACGATTGTTATTTTTAAGAGTGTGTTGGTTTCTAAATGGTTTTCTTATCTATACTAAACAGACATAGGAACCTATCTGTTATCGACACATATAGTGCATCAACTCTACTGATTATGAATCCTGGTTGATAATTTATGTTTGGTAATATATTATGCAAATAATTGCACCAACATTTTGGCGTCGTTGCCGGGGAGTTGTAAACGGTAATAGGTAGCATTTGAATTAGATTGCTTTAATGATTTTGGATTGGTTTTATGGACGACCTAAGGGCGGAGAGAAGACGGTAAGACGAGAGGTAAGAACCTGCGCATCCACTTTAGTGGGGTTGCTCCAAAGATTAGGTCGTCCTCTTCCTTTTATGCAAAAGTGTGTTTTTATTTATGCAAATTTAGTTTTTATTGATGATGAGCTAACTTGTGCGAACCGATAACCTGGTGACAGCAGGGTCCCAGTAATGCAAGGAGTTGTTTTATTTTTACAAATAGTTTTAAATCTTTGATGATAAATCAATATCCCTTTTCGATATGGTTTAATAATGAGTTTAAGCTTAGAACAACTCACTCAGATCTTAGCAAAAGTTGGGATCTCCTCTTCTCTGGAAGAGGAGATCTTGACTGCAGCCGAAAACTTAATTACTCCTCCAAAGGCAAATGAAGAAACAACATACAAGGAACCCTGCACATCTGATGATGAACAATCATGCAAGCAGGAGATCGAGAAGGATAACAAGGAGTTGCGACATGATCTAAGGAGTGAAAAATATGCCTACGAAAGCATTATTGAACGATGGTTTCAAGCAGGTACCAGGTTAGATCCATTTAGTTTTTCTTTTTATTTTGTTAATTTACAGTTTCGACACTTAATTTCGCACGTTTATGTATATTTTCGATCGTCATTTGTGAAACTGATATTGAACATATTCTTATTACTATTGCGCTTATGGTTACATTGGAAGTTTGATTACACGTAACAAATCTCTAATTTTTAATTAGCGTAATATAGGTAGGACATTATTTTCAAGTTTTCTTTTAATTTTTGAATAAGTATGCTCTCCTCCGCGCTTTGTGTGATCGTGAGGATCAAAGAATAGGATTTTCCATGGATGACTATAAGTTTCATGAAGAATGACGATGTAAAATTGCTTTAATCATTTTATTTGGGGTCTGCATTTGCTAAGAAATCTATTTTCTTTAATTTCATTTGAATTTGAATTGTCTTTTAAGAATAATGCTATAAATAAATAATAATAATAATAATAATAATAATAATAAAAGAGGGAAAGACACAACATTTAAAAAAATAAAAATAAAAATAAAATAGGATTAATGTAGGACTTTTTTTTTAATTTTTAATTTTTATAGGAATAAAAACATATATATGAATAATAATTGAAAATAAAAATAAAAATTAATAAATAAAATCAAATGAGCCATAAATCAACTCTTTCTTGTTGGAAAGAACAATGGAAATTAGGTGAATAACTGGATGGATTGCCATAAATCTAGAAACAAAACCAAGATAACACATGACTCAATATCTTTTGTAACACTTTCCTTCTACAGAATAATAATACACGCTGAATCGAATAGAATGGAATGAAAACACGGTGCCCATCTCATACCAAGCTATTGAAAATTTATATTGCTAATTTTCCAGTATTTTTCAATTGAAAATTTTATCCATCTCTATAAATCAACCCAATTTGGAGGTGGAACGATGGAAAGATTATTTATTGCATTCTTGATGACTGAGACAAAGAGACAATGATGGTTAGAAAGGACGACAACATGCCAGGTTTTGTTGGGCAGGCGGCCAACATCCATTTGAATTACACCACAAACTGGCTTCAATAGTTGCCAATGACCCCATTTTTCGAAAGGATAACAAGCGAAACATGACTCGTAAAGAACTGTTTATCGACAGCATTAGAAAAGCAGCTCGTTGTAGAGAACTCGCCCCTGAACTTGGGATTTCAGAGGATGATGCAAGAACATTAAGGACACTTAGAGGCGAGAAATATTATGATGAATTACATTGGAATATGTTTATTCCTGTACTGAGGACTCAAGCAACAACAAAACAACAAAAGAAGTGGCTACCTTTAGCATGTCATTTATTGGTTGTTATGTACAAATGAAATTGGACATGGTTCTAATGTACAAGGACTGGAAAGAGGTCTTCAATTTTGCATGCCGAGGCCTGTGAGAAATAGGCAGAGGTCGTGGACAAGTAGTGAGAGTCTCTATGATGAAGAGTATCAGGTGAAAAATCCATATCATCTGCCCAATTCTTTGATGAAGACAAAAAGTCCATTGACTCAGATAGCCAAATGCGCTTGCAGAAATCTGTGGGATCTGATTCAATATCAAGTGCTCATTTTTTAGACCGCGATGAGGTGAACTCCAATGCTTCAACCCTTGATCATACTGCTAGTGAATTAATATCAGGTATGTCTTTGCAGGTTTCAGAAGATCTTCCAGCGTTGCTTGTTCCTGTGAGAAAAGGGACAGATCGCGACTTGGGAGGCTAACGCGTATGCCCATGATGGAACCTCCGTATGCTGGGATCTCCCCTCTTTTCCAAATATCATCAGAAGAAACTACAATGAAACAGGTTTTGTCAGTAGAGCCCTCATTTTTGGATGTAGAGATCTCACAAAGACAGAGCTATTAAAACAAATTTTGAACAAATATGGTAGCATTGGTCCTGGCATATCTCTCTCAGACATCAACTGATTTTTTTATTTTTTATATAGCTGGAGTCTGCTGATTAGAAACTAAATCCATCGACTAGAAACCAAATTTTCATATCTGTACTGGCAGATCTAAGTTTCTACACTTTGTAATTGTGGGTTCTACACTTTCAGGGCTATATGAAACCCTACACAGATTCTAGGTGGAGATTGGTGTCTGCCCACCTAATCCAACTGGCTTAGTTTGGAAGTTTTCATGTCAATACATCTTTCTGTACTTCCAGGGTCATTTTGGGGCCCTAAACATTGTTTTTTAGGCTTGCCACAGTAAAACTATAGACAGAGTTAGATTTTGATGGCATAATGTGTAGTTCCTGAAAATACCTTTCCAACGTGCTATCACGTGCCTAAAATGAAGGTCATATGCAAAATTTACAACCCTGGGAAGTTGAGGTACCAACTTACCCATTGGGGCCCACATAACTTTTGGCATTTCATTTCCTAGGGTTAGGTTTTTGGATGTTTAGGGTTTTGGAATTCATTAATAATGTTAAAAACGCCTTTGGAGCCTCATTATAATCAATATTTTGCTTAGAAAGATGCGTGTAGCAGCCACATCTCCTCTCAAATATAGCTACCACCATTCGAGCAAGTTGTTTTCAGTTTTGTAGTTTTACAGTTTCATCCTATTTTATGTATTCAATAGAAGTTATTGTTCACTATATATCTTTTGTTGTTCTATGTATCTATGTGTTATTGTATTCAGTATGTTATTCATTTTGTTCCGCTCAAAAATCTGGATCAGTGGTATCAGAGCGGTATTCTCTTCATTTTTTTTTCTTTGTGCATGTCCCCGACAATATCTAGGTATGAGAAATTGGGACTCGAACCAATCGATTCTTTGCAATATCATCTGCGTTGAGCCCAACAACAACCCATGGGGGATGAAAATAAAGATGATGGATCAGGAGATCCTTTTAAAATGTTGCTTGAGGAAGCCCTTGTGCAACAAAGGAATGAAATGATGGATAACTTTGCACAGATCCTTCGACGGTTTCCCACAGGAGACACATATTCATCAAGTGGCCTTGCAACCCCCTTCAAGGTACAGGTAAATTTTGATATTCCATTATTTGAAGGATTGATAGATGTGGATGTTGTAGATAAATGGTTGAATTTTCTCGAAGGGTATTTTTTGGTCCACAATTTTTCCGATAGGGAAAATATTACTTTTGCACTCTTCAATGTCATCCCCCATGTTAAAGACTGGTGGGATACTTACTCTGAGCATAGGGCCATAGAGGAATTTGAAATATTTGTGGTCGCCCCCACATGGGATTCCTTTAGGGATGCCATTAAATAAAAGTACTACCCTATTAGAATCTATGAGGACCAGTACACAAGATGGACCACCCTACGTCAAGAAAGGGACCAGACAGTACCAGCTTTCACCAATATTTTCCATACCCTATGCACCAAATTGGGTATCAAAGACTCTGAGCTACATCTGGTGCTCAAATACCACAGTTTTCTACATAGATACATTCAAGCAGAAATGGAATTTTTGGACAACGCATCATTAGGTACGACTTATAGATATGTTGTCAATATCGAGCATAAATTTAAGAAGAAGAGGCGAGAGTTTGGATCTGCAAACTCGTCACAGCTGAAGCAGGGAAAAGGTAGCCCTAGCCCACAAAACAAGGGACGGAGAAAATATGGCCACTCTCAGGAAAACCAGTCCAAGCCGCAACACAAGAAGGGTAATGAGAAGTCAAAGAAGTACAGGGGAAAATGGTGTGAATGCCATAAAATCCCTTGGAACAACACCGAAGAATGTCTCTCCAAGCAGTCACTGGTTCCTGAGCTAAAAGTTTCTGAGTTAGAGGCAGATTCTGACTCCGAATCAAATCCAGAAGGAGGGAAGCAGGTTATTGATGTTGAACTTGGTGCCACTGTCACTACCACCAAAGTCCAACCAAGAGAACCAGAAGAACAAGAGGAAGGGGAACGCCTCTTTCACTCACATATGTGGGTAAAGGGGGCTCCAATTCATTTCATTGTCGATAGCAGCAGTCAGAAGAACCTGATCTCAGTAGAGGTCATCAACCGGTTGGAATTGCCAATGACAATGTACCCGCAACCCTACACCATAGGCTAGATTCACCAAGGAAGAGATCTTCGTGTCAGCCAACAATGCCAGTTTCCCTACGAAATCAAGCCTTTCAAAGACGAGGTATTGTGTGATATTTATCCCCTTGAAGTTTGTGATTTTCTTTAGGAAAACCATATTTGTGGAAGCGACATGTTGTGTATGAGTCTAGACCCCGCAGTGTTATTATTACTTTGGGTAGACAATTGTAGAGGATACCATAGGTAGAAGTGCCTACCGCTATTTCTTTAATCTATGCTAAGAAATGCAGTAAGGTCATTTCATAGACTGAGAAGTTTGTATTCTTTGTGATCCATTCTCACAGTAAGAAGAAGGTCGATGCCACATCTGTGGCCTCTACACAGAGACTCTCTTTGCAACAAAAGAAAGTGGAAGGGATAGTGGAAGAGTACAGAGACATCTTATCCTCACCCACTGGGGTACCAACACACTTCCAAGTCAAGCATCCAATTGATCTAACCCCCAGTGCACCTCTGCCTAATGAACCAGTCTATCATCGCTCGCTGATGAATAATGACGAAATCAAGCATTAGATCCAAGAGCTTCTTGAAAAGGGGCACATCATACCCAACTCATTCCCTTGTGGAAGCCTGATTGTACTGGTGCAGAAGAAAGACGAGACCTGGTGGATTTGCATTGATTATAGATAATTAAACAAAATCACAATCAGGAATTGGTACCCAATTCCCAGAATTGATGACCTTCTTGACCAACTCAAGGGGGAAAAGTTATTCAACAAGATTGACCTAAATTCTATCTACTACCAGGTTCCCATTGAACCAACTGATGTATGGAAGACAACTTTCAAATCTAAAGAAGGTCTCCTCGAATGGTTGGTCATGCCCTTTGGCTTAACAAATGCACCAGCCACGTTCATGATGTTTATGGATGATGTATTGAGACCCTTCACCAACTCTTTTGTGGTGGTATATTTGGATGACATCCTCATCTTCAATAAAAACTTGGGAGGAGCACATGCAGCACATTCAACAGGTTTTGAGCACTCTACGGAAGCACAAGCTATATGCCAACTTGGAAAAATGATACTTTGGCATGAACAAGGTCCAATACTTGGGCTACATTGTTGATGAGCATGGGGTACATGTTGATCTAGCTAAGATCCAAGTCATCCATGATTAGCCAACCTCGACCACACTAACCGATCTTTGGAGCTTCTTAGGACTTGCCAACTTCTACCGATGGTTCATGTTGGCATTCTCCCATATTGCATGGGCCCTTAGCCAAGTGACCAAGGGAGGTGGCAAGGAAAATTTTGTGTGGGGGAAGGAAAAACAATGAGCATTTGATGATCTGAAGCATCGCTTGTGCTGAGCTCCAATACTCTCCTTACCCGATCTGCAATAATCGTTCGAGATTGATACTGATGCATCTGACTATGTTGTAGGTGCAATTATCACTTAGCAAGGTCATCCAATAGCATACCATAGTGAGACACTATTAGATATCGTATGAAAATACCCCACCTATGACAAGGAAATGTATTCCATTGTACAAGCTTTTCGTCAATGGAAATATTACATTCCGGGAAATGAGACAATCATCCACACTGATCACAAACCTTTGCAGTTCATACATACACATGGGAAGTTGCAGAACGAATGCCATCAGAAGTGGTCCACCTACCTGCAACAGTTCCATATCAACATCAAGTATAATACAAAGAGCACAAATCGTGTCATTGACTGCCTTAGTCGACTTCCCGTGGCTACACTCACCACCGTGCTCCATTCCTGTGGGCATGAGTGATCCAAGATATTTTCATCGTGACTTATAAAGAATTGTATTAAATGAGCAGAAACTAAAGTACACCATTAAAGAAGGGAAAAATTAATAATGAAGAGACATAAGAATTAGATCGGAACACAAAAAATTGATAACAGAGTTTGTCCTTGGTGGACTACGTCTTCAAGACCTACTCTCAAATGGGTAGGCTCTTTCATTAACTCAGCAAAAGAATTTGGCAAATACATGAATATACCTCATTCTGAAATCAAGCTGTAGAAATAATTCTCAGATCAGAAAACATGCATCACCACTAGATTTGTGGCGTCAAATTACCCAAAAATGATTGTCTCCGCGCTCTGATCCGACTCTGGCACTCTTAGGCCCAAGAGGAATTTTGTCTCGGTTTTTGTGCAATCTGCAACCTGTAATTATGAAATTATTTTCCTCGTAATCTATGCCCAGAGTTGTACGATATAGTTGCGCCTATCCTCACCTCTGGGCAGATTGTTCTTTTTAAATAATAAAACCGACAGATATACCAAGCAACATCGGTGGCGCGTTGGTTATGACAGAGTTATAAAGGCATTGGGTAAGGCAGTGGTTCTGGGGTTGAACCCACTGGACTCTATTTTGGATGTTTTTTATATATATATGGTACAATGTATCCATTCTCTGCTAAGTTTAGCCACTCGATAGAAGGTTCTTCCAATGAATATTCAAAATTGGCATGGTCCGCCATATTTGGTGGACCTGCCATTTTTTTTTAAACGAAATTCGTTCACGGGTCAATATTGGGCATTTCTGGTATACCACGTGTTGCCCGATGATTGGCCCATGTGGTGCCCACTGATATGCCCACTTGTATGCTGATGGGGTTTCCCTGTCACTCTGTACTGACACGTGGAGTCCTTGGGTGGTGCCACGTGGCATTGCATGCAGAGCCACATGGAAATTTTCTATTGGTCCACATGGACCAGTGAGTGACATGTGGCAGCCATTGGTGTTGTCACGTGGAATGATGACATCGAAATCCCATACGATAACATCACCCTGCCATGTCAGCTGCTGACGTCAGCAGTATGGATGATGATGTGTCCCTTGTTGATTGGCCCTATTTGACCGCAACTTTGACCGCGAATATATTTCAAACCATAACTTCATTTGACAATCTGTTTGCATCATTAGAAATATTGTGACGTTCTCTTCTCAATCATGGTGTTTTCACTGAGTTTTGGGAACTTTTAATTTTTTCCTTTCTCTATCTGTTGGAGCCATTCTGAGCGTTATGAGTTGCCTCTGTGAGTTCTGAGTTATTCTTAGCCTTCTCTGGATCCTTTTTGGATCACACATTCCCACTGAGATATTTTTGGACCACCAAAATATTTCATCAATTAATTGGTAAGTGAGGGAAAAGTCCCCTCACTTTTTCCTTCTCGATCCACTTTGCCTTGATTGGATGTGTGCCTTTTAAGACTACTCAAAGATAATCAACATCACCCCTACGTGAAGTCCTCATACTCTTGTCCAGGATGATATCTTCCTGTAGCTCATCCAATTACTTAGGTGAAAACTCATCAACTGATGGTATTGAAACTTCCTCATCTTCATCCATGATCATGGGAGGCTAAAAAAGTTTCAAGTTCTCAACGTTCACAACTGAGTAAATATGCATATAAGGTGGAGGATCTAGACGAAAATAATTGGTACCACTTTTCTCCAAGATAGTGAAGGGTCCATAATGAATGGGATTGAGTTTCTTGCCATCCCCCTTCAATCTCTCCTTGCTGATGTGAAGCCATACCCAGTCTCCAACCTGGAACTGATGATTAACCCTATGATTTTCATGCTGAGCCTTATACTGTGCTTGAATTTTATCCAACTGTTCCCTGATTGCCTCGTGTATCTACAGAATCCTTTGGATGAACTTGCAGGCTCTGTCCTTTGTTCATTCTTCATTTACATTGGCCTCTCTCCCGTACATCAAGTCCAAAGGAACCTTTGGCAGGTACCCAAAACATGTCTCAAAGAGTGAACTATGAGTGGATGAATGTAAAGCTCAGTTGTACGCATGTTGTACATAGGGTATTTGTTCATCCCATACCTTGGGATGCTTGCTACAGTAGCCTCGAAGAAAAAGTACCATTGTTCAGCTTACCACCTCTGTCTGTCCGTCGGTCTGTGGATGGAAAGCAATGCTCCTCTTCAATTTGGTGTCCATCATTCTCCACAAGCTAGTCCAAAAGTCCCCAAGGAATCGAGTATCTCGATCCGAGATGATAGATGTGGGTAATCCAAAGTGAAACCAAACATACTGAAAGAAGAGATTAGTAGTTTTCTCAGCAGTGATCTACTTTTTAAAAGGCATCAATATACACATCTTGTTGAACCTATGCACTACAACATACAAATAATCATGACCCCCTTTGGTCATGGGTAAACCCCCTACAAAATCCATGGATATAATTTCCCATGTATGGGATGGAACAGAAAGTGGTGAGTATAGCCCCAGTTTTCTATTAGTGGACTTACAAGTAGAACACATCACACACCCCTTTACATATTTAGTTACAATTACTTTCATTTGAGGCCAGTAACAAAACCTCTGCAAATGAGCCATAGTTTTTCCTACCCGAAAATGTTGAGACACAAGAGAAGTGTGAGCTTCTTGTATTACATGGACTCGTTCACTTATAGGAATACATATCTTTCCAAGATGGTAAAGTAACTTTCCTTGCAGACAATAGTTCTCTACCTGTGCACCAAGGTTTAGCTTCATATATATTTCTTTAAAATCTTCATCGATGGCATATTGTTCTATATAACTATCATGAGATAAAGAAGCATTCTTCAAAATAATAGAAGCAACAATAGGAGGTCTAGAAAGCATATCAGCTACCTTGTTACTTGTACCCTTTTTGTACTTGATTACCAAGTGAAACTTTTGTAGGAAACCCATCCACCTATAGTGTCAAGATTGTTTCAATTTGGTATGTGCTTGAAGATACTGTAAAGGTTGGTGATCTATATGTATAATGGTTTCCTTCCCTAACAAATTGTGCTTCCATTTCTTTACACTCTGGAATAATGCATACAACTCTTTATCATATGTAGGATAGTTAAAAACAACTTGGTTAAAATTTTCATAGTGGTAACAGATAGGCTTACAATATTGCATTAGTATTGAACCCATGGCATATCCGCTGGTATCTATCTCGATCTCAAAAGGTTGTTGAAGATTCGACAGTGCTAATACTGGTGCGGTACTGATTTTTTGGTTACACTTTTTGGCTCAGGCCAATTTACAATTACATCAACTTTGGAAGGGTCAATTTTCAATTGTCTTCCTCCTACAATATGACCTAAGTATACAAGTGCAGTCTTGCCAAATTCACATTTAGACAATTTTACATACAACTTCTCCCTTTGTAAAGTATCCAATACTTTCCTTACATGCCTCACATGCTCATCCCAAGTCTTGATAAAAACAAGAATGTCGTCTAAATATACAATCACAAAGTCATCTATGAAAGGAATGAATACATTATTCATCACATGCATGAAATTTGTCAGAGCATTACAAATACCAAACGACATAACCAACCACTCAAACAATCCCTGTTTGGTTTTAAAGGCAGTTTTCCATGCATCCTGTTCTGCGACTTTGATTTGATGATATCCAATGCGCAAATCCAACTTTGTGAAATAGACAACATTCTTCAATTGATCAAGTAAATCATCTATGGGAGGAAGAGGGTATCGATTTTTCACCGTGATTTTATTTAAGGCCTGATAATCGACACACATTCTCCATGTGCCATCTTTCTTTGGCACCATTACGATCGAAGAACCACAAGGAGATGAATTGGGCATGATGACCCCTTGATCCAATAAGCCCTGTACCTACTTCTTGATCTTTGTCATCTCCACAATTGACATCCTATACATGCCCACATTAGGAAGAGGAGAATATTGTTGAAGATGTATCTCATGTTGGATTTCTCTTTGAGGTAATCCATCTGGTTCCTAAAAAATATCATCATACTTAGAAACAATATCAATTAATTCCTTTTTATGAGATGGATCACACGCTTGGAAAGCGTCGGATGTCCCGACATCTTTCTCTCTGGCCACCATGAGTACATATCTCTTATTAGTGTTTATGAGTCTTTTCATTTTCTCTGCACTAACAAGTGTTGTATTTACCCTCATGTTGTGAGCTCTAACAATATATTCCACTCCCCCTTTAGTAAGGTGGTATTTGTTCTCATGACGAAATAAGAATGCTTTTCTATCATAAAGATAAGGACTTCCCAACACTATGCCACATATATCAAGTGGTACAACATCCAAATCCACTTCATCAATCAATTTTGAAGAAATAGAAAATCTGATCCTACATTGTTTGGTGACATTAAGTTTTGCTTTGTAACATACCCAACCAAAAGGATAAGGTTTCGGATGTGGTTTTGTTTCAAGACCCATTTTCTTGACAAGTTCTTTGGGTATTAAGTTTACTTGGGAACCCGGATCAAATAATATATCTATCTTAGTATGTTTAGATACAACTCTTATGTGAAATAACTCATTCCTCTTTCGTTCATCAACATGAGATTCATCATTGGACTAGAATTGGCATGAAGAGAATATTTACCTTGTAATCCAACCATTGTGATCTTTCCTTCATCCCCTGAATCAGAACCAAGATCTTGTTGTACCGTAGCAACGGTTTTTGTCTTCCCGTTTCCACCGAACTGTTTCGGTTTCTTTTCCGGATGTAGTTTCCAACAATGTTCTTCATCGTGACCACTCTTATTGCAATGAGTGCAAGATGGTTTTCCTCCTTCTATCATCACTGTAGCGGTCTTCTTGTCCTTCCTTTTAAACTTCTTAAAAGTCTTATGTGGGAAATCAGAAGGTTTCTTTGTGGGATCTTCTTGAACATGTTTCCCCATGTTCTCAAGGTGAGTGGTTTGCACACAAACTTCATCAAGACTAGTGGGGTTAAACAAGAGAAAAGTATGTCGAATATAGATGTGAAGTGCGCCAATATACTTCATTAAAGTTTCATAAGAATCCAAAGGAATGTTCAATGCAAGAGCCTTCTTCCTAAATTCTTCTGTGAAAATTTGTACAGTTTTTCCTTTACTTTGCCTTAAAGTTTTCCATTCCATCATTGCTTTATGTAAATATCCTAATGGATAAAATTGTTTCCTTATCGCTGATTTAAATTTTGACCATGAAGAAAGAAGCTTACCACACTTACTTTGTCCTGAATCTTGCTCTCCCACCATACGAGAGCGGTGACTTCCAACCAAAGAGAATCCAGTTGCACTTTAACATCCTCTTCATCAATATGATGGACAAGGCAATACACTTCAACTTGTCAGATCCAATTATCTAGCTTTTTAGGATTAGCATCTCCATTAAACATAGGTAAAGAAAATTTTACATCAAGCATTAATAATGGTTTCTTAAAAGAGGCTTTATGGATAGAATGATGAGAATGATGAGAATGCTCAGAGGAAGAAGAACTAGAACTCGAAGGTGAAGAAAGAGGCTCGGGAGAATCTCCTCCAACCCCTTGGTTTACCAAAGCATCATCATCTGCATGAGCTTCCTTTTTCTCCCCTTTATTCTTCATCCTCTTCTTCTAATCTCCATACATTTTCTCAACCATTTCTGACATGCAATAAAAGACCATGTGAAAGTTTTTCTGCTGTTCATCACGCTTGTCCTCTTCTGCCATTTTATTCCTTCTGGATACATGACCAACTTCAGGATTGAAATCATTTATAGTTCCTTCACCCTGGTTATGCTTGGCCCTAGTAATAATTCACACTCAACAATTCAATTCAAAGAGTATGACTACTCTGATACCAACATGATCCGGGATCTTTTCATCGTGACTTATAAAGAATTGTATTAAAACAACATAAATTAAAGTACACCATTAAAGAAGGGGAAACTTAAGAATGAAGAAACATAAGAATCAGATCTGAACACAAAAACTTGATAATGGAGTTCGTCCCTGGTGGACTATGTCTTTGGGTCCTGCTCTCAAATGGGTAGGCTCTTTCATTAACTCAACAAAAGAATTTGGCAAATACAAGAATATACTTCATTTTGAAATCAAGCTACAGAAATAATCCTCAGATTAGAAAACAAACATCACCACTGGATTCATGGTGTTGAATTACCAAAAAATTATTGTCTCCATGCTCTGATCTGACTCTGGCACTCCCAGGCCCAAGAGGAATTTTGTCTCAGTTTCTGTGCCCTCTACAACCTGCAATTATGACAGTCTATGCCTTGTAATCCATTCCCGCATTTGTACGGTACGGTCATGCCTCTCCCAGGATCTGGGAAGATTGTTCTTTTTAAATAATAAAACCGACGAATATACCAAGAAACACCGGTGGCCCGTTGGTTATGTCAGAGTTATAAAGGCGTTGGGTAAAGGTGGAGGTTGCAAAGTTGAAACCACCAGACTCCATTTTGGATGTTATATATATATATATATATATATATATATATGGTACAATGTATCTATTCTCCTCTAATTTTAGCAACCCACTAGAAGGTTCTCTCAACTGCTATTTAAAATTGGTGTGGTCCACCAAATTTGGCAGACCACACCAATTTTAAATAGTCACGGGCCAATATTGGGCACCGAGGGATGCCACATGTGCATTCGATGATTAGGCCATGTGGCGCCGATATTCTCCTCTAATTTTAGCAACCCACTAGAAGGTTCTTCCAACGACTATTTAAAATTGGCGTGGTCCACCAAATTTGGCAGACCCGCCATTTTTTTTAAATGAAATTCGTTCACGGGCCAATATTGGGCATTTTCGGGATGCCACATGTCGCTCGATGATTAGGCCATGTGGCACCCACTGATATGCCCACTTTTATGCTGACACAACTTCCCTGTCACTCCATACTGACACATGGCTCTCCTTGGGTGGTGCCACATGGTGTCATCCGGGGGTGCCATGTGGCACTTTTCTAGTGGTCCACATGGACCCCTAAAAATCCCATTGGCGGGTGACATGTGGTAGCCTCTGGTGCTACCATGTGGCATGCTAACATCAACATCCCATACGATGATGTTACCCTTCCATGTCAATTGCTGATGTCGGTAGTACAGGTGATGATGTGTCCCCTGTTGACTGGCCCTGTTTGACCGCAACTTTGATCGCGGATATATTTCAAACCGTAATTCCGTTTGACGAGCCATTTGCATCATTATAAATCTTGTGACACATTCTTCACTATCATTTCTTTTTCACTGAGTTTTCAGAACTTTGAATTTTTTCCCTTTCTCTGTCTATTGGAGCCATTCTGAGCGTTCTGAGTTGCCTCTGTGAGTTCTAAGTTATTCTTAGCCTTCTCTGGATCCTTTTTGGATCAATGAGGCATATGAGTGGTTGTAACACCCTTATTTCCCCTGCTTGTAATTAATCATTAATTAATATTATCATGTGATGGCATGTGAACGATGTGAATGTATTTTTTCTAGGTTGCCAATTACTGACTGTTGGAGTGAAGCCTTGAAGTACTGGCCATGATATCACTAGAGAAAAGAGTGAGGAAAAATATGGAGAAGGTTATTAACCCGTTGGCGGTGAAATGGATTTGTGCCTAGCCCACAAGCTTTCCCAAAGAACCCATGTGACTAGGGCCTAGGAACCCTGCGCTAGTCCGAAAGGAGCTAGCTCTTTCAACTTCGGGACTTGTGACCCCACAAGCCTCGAAAGTAGCCTAAGGTCAAAGTAACGAATCGACGAGGGTTGTCGATCTAGGGATCTAAGGTAGATCTTTCTCAACGTTGGATTATATGTAGGAAGGGAAGCACTAAGCGCTTCAGCGAAGTGTTACTTCGAGAGAATAGGAATGGTCTAGCACTAAAACTCTTGAATGTGGGAGTCACAAAGTTAAACTAGACCGTTGACACTGGTGGGACACATGTCCATAGATCCATAGTTATTCAGAAGTCTGGATATTCGACGATTTAGGGACGTGTGAGTTTTCCCCGAAGTTCTGCAAGTTGGAGTAAACCCTGGCCGTAGATTATAGGTACACGTGGAAATAGATCCGGTGTGGTTCGGAAGAAAAGTCGAGAGATACACGTTGAAATCCTGAATGTCAAACTATCGAAGTGACAAGGACCGTTGGATGAATGTGTATGTGGAATTTTTCCAAGGGTTTTCAAGGTATGAGAGCCGCCAAATTCGTGAACGTTGAAATAGATCTTGGTCGTTGATAGGAAGAGGATGCGTAACGCCAGATCCGAGAGTCTGGAGACTTAGCTCTTTGGTGGATTTGTGTCAAGAGGATTCGGTAAGCTCCAAATCCAGAGCCACGAAGTAATGATAACCCTAGATCTATAGATACATGTGGAATATTACAGACCATTATATTGAAGGACTGAGAAGTTATCAATCTATGATGATGTGGGTTGATGATGTCATTCGATGTGACATGGACCCGCATTATGCATGCCATGTGTCACCCATTTTTGGATGATTCACATACCCATTGTGCCTATTATAGAACGACATGTTTCATCCCCTAATGAGGACACATGTCACCCCTTACCTTCATCGTGTGTCATCCTCTTGTACGTGTCGCTTGGCTAAAGAGATTGGCGATGTAACCAAGACTTCAGGAGTTCAGGACTTCAGGACTCCAAAAGATTTGGGGTGTAGCATTGTAGAGATACCAAAAGGCCTGAAGGTCGAAGCTATGTGGAAAATTTACAAGACTTTGGAAAGATTGAGATGCTGGAGCATTGAGACTAGGTTCGCCGAAGGGTCGTACCCACCTGTACCTGCCCCTGTGTATACCACATCACCACGTGTAGGTGGGGACCCATTGGGAGTCTGGGACTTTGGGACTCTAAAGGTTTGGAGCATGGTGTCAATGGTAAGATGAAAGGGGCCTAAGGCTCGAGCTACGTGGAAACATTTCATAACTCCGGGAGTTAGGGACTCCGGAGGATATGTGTGTGTAAACAGAAAGGGGGTGCTTAGTGCCAAAGCACCAAACTCCAAACTTATCCCTTAATCATATACGTTGACATGGAGGGATATCCGTCATCAGATTATTGGTGGATGGGTTCCCACTATAGGTGTAGGAGGGCTGGAAGATCTACGACTTCGAGGAACTCAGGATGATGGATAGGAGACAAACTCACGTGGATTCCATGTGGCCCTTATCTAAATACGCTCGAGGATATTTGGTCGGATGTAGCTCCAAGTCTAGAACTTGGATTTGGACCTGATAGCAATGGTTGGAAATATTGTGATGAGTAGAAGGTGTTGGAGGTCCCAGAAATAGGTTCTGGGATGATTAAGGAAGGAGAAAATTTTATTCCCCATTTCTTAGAAAGTTAGTTAAGAGATTAGGTATGTTACAAATTGGTATCAAAGCATGACAACAACACTTGGCCTACTTGGTCTCATGCATGAGTCGTATGAAAATATAATTGGAGGAACTTAAGGGGTAACACCTTATCTTACCACATTCCTAAGAGGTTTAGTCAAACATCTACCAAAGAGAGGAATGAATCATGTTATTGTTTATATATGTTTTGGAAATCTACACTGTGTGTTGCTAGTGTTTCCAAATAAAGAAGCTGACTTCACTGTAAAATTGTACGTGTTGCATAAGATTAGGTTACCAAGGCTAAGATGATCCCATGGAGAATATTACTGCCAAACATAAATTTTTTACATAAGTTCCTTGAGTAGAAGGATGTAGATTAAAATATAGTTGGGATCTTACCCAACGAGATTGAATCATGCTAGTATGTGGCAAGGGAAGCCTATCATTTCTTTGGGAAATGATAGTCGATCCTACAGGAGTGGGATTATATTGATGGGAACTAATATAAAGACTTGGATGTGAATGGATTGAAAGGATCTGTAGCAGTAATAATTACTTCTTTAATGAAGGATTAAACCTTGTATATGTGTATAATCCCTCACGATCATAGGAATGAGTCTGGTGACCATTCTCTGAAAAGGGAGAGCATGCACAACTCCTGGGTTTCGAAGGGAACTAAGAAACATTTTTTTTTTTTTTTATCTGGGTACAGGAATTGTTGGGCAACATTTTTCTAATCAAGTTGATAAACAGAGCTGTAGAAATATAGAGTGATTGAGTGAAAAAAAAATCACAGCAGCCTCCCATGCTTGGTGGATGGGAAACTAATCTACCAGAATTCTTGTGGGAGGAGGAGAGTGATCTTTGTCCCTAACTATTGTTGAACAGAAGGAAGAATTCTTAGTGCAATGGTTAAGACTGATTATGGACTAAAGATACTCTGGAATTCTGAACTAGAATACTTAGTAAGTAACATAATTCGAAATTGTATTTGGGCTTTAAGGGAATAGTACAAATGTTATTATACATTAAAATTTATTGTAAATAAGGTAAAATGGTTGATTAAATCTTGGTCCTAAATGTGGTAAAGGAAGTGTTGGGGAACTTCTAGAACCCCAATGGGTGAGATTGACTCTAGTGGTGGATGGTAGCCATATAGATATAGTTGGACCCTTGTAAAAGGAATCTAGAAAAGGATTTTCTTGATCGAAAGGTTTGTTGATCAATACCAGTTGGAAGCTAGATTGGTTGTTTTATTACCTTGGGCATGGTTATAATTTCCCAGACTGTATTTATGAGTGGGAAATGTTTTCATGAAAAGTTGAGGCAAGAGTGTTTTCTTGCAAGTTGTTATCGCATAGAAAGGGAAACATAGTTATGACTATGTCTATTAAACTGCCAGGTGGATATCATGTGAATGACTGCAAGATCTCAACTGAGGGGGAGGCTCGATGTTGAGTGTCCCTATGAGGCTTATCATAAGGATGGAAGCAATATATTTGAAGGAGGATATGGAAGTATGATATGTCCATGTGCATGTATGACATGGAAAGGGTGCAATCAATGAGCTTGCATGATGAATGTTTGGTTAGGTTTGTATGTGTTTGAATGCATGGGTTAATGCATTGTGAGGCTTCTTGACATGAAGACTGATGTTAATACCAAGTAGGTATGAAATATATTAAATGTGAAAGTGATGTGCATGTATGATGTAAGAGTATAGGTGTACTAAAGGCACAATATGGCTGCCTTAATGAGTGATATGTAAGGCAAGCATTGCACTTGCCAAGATTAACTGAATACCATGGATGCATGATTGAATCCATTGTAAAGAGTCATGAAAGTTTTGTTTTGAATAATAGCTTAAGGTAAATGTGTTCCATTCCCTCGGGAAATACTAGTATAAATAGATGAAAGAGTGAATGAGCAAGGATGCTTTGTTGTCATGATAAGAGGTAAATAATTATGCCTTTGAGGGTCACGTGAGAATGATTGTGAAAAATCACGAGTTGACTAATTTTAAAATAGAGATGTAGGTGGGCTATGAAATATACCTATGGAATCTACACATAGGATTATGATTATGCATATGGTTAAGTACACCATGGATGTAAGTTAACAAAACCAAAATATGTGTGGGTGCATAACTTGGATGCGTGACAAAGATGCATGTTTATGTTCCTTATGGAATATTTGGTAAACAGTTGAAGCTAACTCAAGGTTGATTCCATCACATATAGTGATGGATATGCAATAAGGAAGTTGCATGTGGAGGGAGTTCCCTATGGAGGAACTGTGTGAAGACTCTGTCAGGAGAACAAAGTCACAACCTTAATGATTGTTGATAATTAAGCAGTGAGCTACAATATGGTATATATATATGAATCCTGGATTACATTTTTAAGAAAAATGTTTTATGTCCCCAAATCAAGGTTAGAAATATCCTTTAGATAGACTGCAAGTGCAATATTGTATAAAAATCTTTGATTGGATATAGATCAAGATCATGAATATCGAGGAAGAAAACCCTAACCGAATCAGGTTAATCAAGAACCTAATAGAGGAGGTGAATGCAAACCATTAATCAGAATGAAAATTGATCCCAGTCATCAGATCAACTTAAGAATCCATTGGAGTTGATGGATCAAACACCAGTCGTTCTATTAGATCGACTGTCAGGGACCATTGTGGGACACAAAGGAAAAATTAATGGACATACTAGTTCACGGTCCGCAATCAACCAGGATCGTTGATCTTGATAGGTCAACAGATCAATGAATTAAGTTGATTCCATTACTGGCAAGCATATTCCATTGCGGATATCGGGAGGATATTTAAACTGCAAGCTAGTTAAGGTTCTGCAATCCCTTGTAGCCATCAGATCTCGGGGAGGATGGATCTACATCATTGATCATCCAGAAAGGGATTGATCCAGGATCATAGCACCTGGGCATTGGAGATGAAAGGATAGCGCCTGAAAAGAATAGAGTTGAGGTCACAACTCTCGGTCGCATGGAGATAAAAATAGAGTTCCTCCGGGCTAGTCCAGGAAAATACAATTTATCACTCTACGTTAGACTGTGGTCGCGGGGACTGGTAATATGGGAAAAGGCCCGACAAAACGATGAATATAATTCGATCATGTTAGTGATCAAATAGGAAGAGAGAATGAATAAATGAGTATGATTGATTGAATAGGATTATGTGATCCATATTAAGTAAAGGCAGTGAGGCCTTGGAATAACTCAGTTGGACTGAAATTCCAGGGTTGTGTAGAAGAAGTTGGACCAAGGAGAAGTTCCTTTACTCCTTCCTGGTTTTTTATTGTATCTCTCTGGTACAAGAGATCGATTTACTAATGTGGGTAATCATTTTGACATCATAGTGATTATGGTTGCATGGTTGTAGAAACAATTGAACATTGTTCATGGAAACATTAAGGATAACCTAAAGAAGTGCATAAGGATATGCTAGGACATATCTGAAATTTTTTGTTGAAATGATACACACATTTTTACTTTACATGAAAATTAACATAATCATGATGTATGACATGTGTAGAAAGAAATTAGAGCTGTTGAGAAAGGCAGTTTCCAATGATGGACAACCTCAAGCAGAGGAAATCTATGCTGGTCAAGGATGGGATATAATCCTTGCAAGAAAATTGTAGGAGTAAAGAGTACCATGGGTACGATAACCAATCTAGGGAGATTGGGAATAAATGTGCTCATAGGTAGCACATTGCATGGAATTTATTAGAGGAAACGCACGTTTGCATAAGTAAGGGATGATGTTTCCTTTCTTGTTTATATAGATGTGATGCAACTGCTAGAATGCAAAAGTTAAGAAATGTTGTGATGGCATTTTAAATATGTTGTGAGAATATATATATACCTGAGAAACTAACAGTTTGTTTGGTTGTGTAAAGAATGAATTACAGGAAGAAAAAGGTCTTGGGTATGGCAGTGTTGTAATTCCATAAGGAAGACCAATTTCCTACTGAGCCAAACTTATATGGGAAGGAAAGTTCCATATTTGTGGATCTTGTCCTAGTGCGGAATAGATCTGAAAATAAATAAGGAAATTGGAAAATTTGTGGGTGACAGATTTGCAATAGAATTTCGAAATTTAAAATTTATGATGATATCTCATAAATTTTTGTACACCTGTGATATAGGTGAAGAGAAGAGATATGTCCAGAAAGGATATATGAAGGCTATCAAGATGGAAAGCATGAAAGATGGCTATTGTTGAGCCATGAGAACCCTGTGGTAAGCCATGATCGCCTGGAACATGTCGTGTTGTGGTAACACCAGCCGAAGGGATGCCTCGACAGAGCAAGTCTGAGGGACACCTCGACTGTAAGGCTCAATGAAGTCTCTAAAATTCTTCTTGTGCGAGAAAACCTTGGCAAGGAAATATGGATGACCCAAGGAACTGTATAGCAGAGAAGGGGATGCCTGAGCCTAGTCTTGGAGGGTGAGTGGCCGCAAGGAAGAGAATACTTTGATAATACTTGTACACTATTAATCGGGATCATGCACACAAGGGGTATGTCCAGGTAAAAAATGTGATCCTAGATAACGAGACAACCATGTGGATACAAATCCACAAGCTGCACGGATGAGTATTGTGCTAAGTTATGAATTTTTTCTTGAATTTAATGCAACAATAAAATGTTTTTAAATGAAACTATGATTAATGTGCTTGTCATCCAAGATTTATTGAAGACACGTGACGAAGGTTAAGATTCTAGAAGGAACATGACCAAGAAAGAGGGTCAAGACTTCTGAAGTAGCTGAATGAGAAAGACATGACAAGTGTCACTAAGGAAGAACACCGAGGATGGTGTTCCCCTTTAAGGGGAAGGGGATTGTAACACCCCTGTTCCCCCCTTCTTGTAATTAATCATTAATTAATATTATCATGCGATGACATGTGAACGATGTGAATGATTTTTTTCTAGGTTTCCAATGACTGACTATGGGGGTGAAGCCTTGAAGTACTGGCCATGATATCACTAGAGGAAAGAGTGAGGAAAACTATGGAGAAGGTTCATTATGTGTATGACCCCAAATTTCCCCTTGTTGGGAATAACAAACCCTCTTTGGATCCCAAGGATAGGAATCAGTTAATGAAGGAAGGGACCGATGGTTGAACCATCAACCACCCCCATGAATGGAAGCATGGTATGACTGAAGAATGTCACCCCGAAGTACCACTAGGTTTGGTAGACTAGGCTGACCCAAGTTTCCTTTTGACATAAGGAACATGATAGAACAAGGAAGAACCTTCCCGAGAAGGGGTGTGTGTAAGGGGATAGACCCATGCAGACATTGGAGAAGAGGAGATAGAGAGGAGAACGCGTGGAGCTCTCTAGTGGATGATGAACATAAGGACGTGATCTTGATTCTGAGGGGAGCGTCTGATAAACCTCGTTGAGGCTGTGACAAAGAAAGAGATCACTGAGAGTTGCGGAGAACATAACCTAAGTAGAAGTTGAGACAGAGAAAGAATCCCTGATAAACTGTGATAGTTCCTGGTGATATCATGGCTTGGCATGGGGGTGGCCAAAGCACTAAGAATGAATTCCTTTGAGCCTATGGTTGTGTGGATAGGAGAACACCCATAGTCAGTTCGTTGGTGACCAATTGTAACATATAAGTATTTTCATACTCTGTGTGGTACAATGGATGTGATGATTGAATGTATGTGTTTATGGTTAAGTTTTACAGTGTTTGAACAATTATTAGAAATGCTCATTTGCTTCTATAAACTGCTATATTTACATGGCCTTTTAGTTATCTCAGACTAGCCATCAGAGAGTTATGGAATGTGAGTCTGCAGGAGAGTCGGGGTAGGATTGACTAAAACTTCTAATTCCTACTGACCCTTTGAAGTTTACCTTAGTGGAAATGTCAATCTCATCTTGAAGGGAGAAGGACGTTTTCCTTCAGACTAACCATCCATCTGAACGAGGGCTCATGCCCGTGTTCTTAACCCATTGGTGGAAAAATAGATTTTTTCCTAACCCATAAGCTTTCCCAAAGGACCCATGTGACCAGGGCTTAGGAACCCCAAGCTAGTCCGAAAGGAGATAGCTCTTTCAGCTTTGGGACTTCGGGACTTGTGACCCCACAACCCTAAAAAATAGTCGAAGGGCAAAGTCATGAATCGACAAGGGTCGTTGGTCTGGGATTCAAGGTAGATATTTCTTATTCGTTGCGTCAGATGTAGGAAGGGAAGCACTAAGTGCTTCAGCGAAGTGTTACATCGAGAGAATAGGAATGGTCTAGCGTCGAAACTCCCGAATACCAGAGTCGCAGAGTTAAACTGGACTGTTGAAACTAGTGGGACACGTGTCCATAGATCCACAATTATCTGGGAGTCCGGGTATTTAGTGATTTAGAGATGCACAATTTTTCCCCGAAGGTCTGTAAGCCAGATTAAACCTTGGTTGTAGATGTTAGGTACACGTGGCAATATATTCGGCGTGGTTCAGAAGGAAAGCCGGGAGATACACGTCGAACTCCCAAATGTCGAAGTGACGAGGACCATTGGATGAATGGGTACATAGAAAGAGATCCCGTGGTTCGGAGACTTCGTACTCTAGAGAAATTTGGCAAAGGGTTTTCAAGGTATGAGAACTGACGAAATCGCGAACGCCGAAATAGATTTCGGTCATTGATAGGAAGAGGATGTGTGGCGCAAGATCTGAAAGTCTAGAGACTTAGCTCTTTGAGGCATTTGCGTCGAGAGGATTCGGTAAGCTTTGAATCCAGAGCCACGAAGTAATGAAAACCCCAGATCTATGGATCTACGTGGAATATTAAAGACCCTTAGATTGAAGGACTGAGTAGTTATCAGCCTATGATGACGTAGATTGATGATTTCATTCGATGTGATGTGGACCCTCATTGTGTGTGCCATGTGTCACCCAGTTTTGGACAATTCACATACCCATTGTGCATGTTACAGAATGACACATGTCATCCCCTAATAAGGCCATGTGTTACCCTTGACCCTCACCGCGTGTCAGCCTCTAGTACATGTCACTTGGCTAAAGATATTGGTGATGTAACTGAGACTCTGGGAGTCCAGGACTTTGGGACTCCAGATAATTTGGGGTGTAGCATCATGGAGAGACCAAAAGGCCCAAAGGCCGAAGCTACATGGCAAGCTTACGCGACTTCGAAAATATTGAGAGGCTGGAGCATTGGGACTAGGTCTGCCGAAGGGCCAGACCCACCTGTACATATCCCTACATATACCACGTCACCACATGTAGGTGGGGACCCTTTGGGAGTCCGGAGGTTTGGAGCATGGTGTCAATGGTAAGATGAAAGGGGCCTAAGGCCCGAGCTATGTGGCAGTATTTCAAAACTCTGGGAGTTCAGGACTCTGGAGGATATGTGTGTGTGAACATAAAGGGGTCACTCAGTGTTGAAGCACCAAACACCTAACTTATCCCTTAAGCATATGCGTTGAGAAGGAGGGAGATCCGTCATCGGATTATTGGTGGATGAGTTCCCACCATAGATATAGGAGCGATAGAAGCTCTGGGACTTCTAGGAACTCGGGATGATGGATTGGAGAGGGACTCATGTGGATGCCATGTGGCCCTTGTCTAAAGACACCTAATGAGATTTGGTAGGATGTAGCTCCCAGTTCAGAACTCAGATTTGGACCTAATAGCAATGGTTGGAAATCTTGTGACGAGAAGAAGGTGTTGGAGGTCCCAGAAAGAGGTTCCAGGATTATTAAGGAAGCCGAAAATTTTATGCCCCTTTTATTAGAAAGTCAGTTAAGATATTGGGTGTGTTACAGTGGCCCCAACTTTATCAGGAAGACCCGGACTTTGCCACCACCTATCAACTCTTGGGTATAGGTGTGAATGTCATCGATTTTCACATTCAGGATGGACTGTTATGCCATCCGGTCCATGTCTGTGTTCCTGCAAGTGAGCGTGTAAAGATGATTTGGGAGGCTCACTACAGTCATATGGCATGACATTTTTGCATGGATGAAATTGTGGTCATTTTACAGAAACATTTTTATTGGACAAAACTTCGATAGGATGTCAGCAAGTATATCAGATCTTGCACTACATGTGATTTTTCCAAGCCTACCATTATTAATAAAGGCTTATACACCCCTATTCTTACTCCTGAGAGGCCTTGGGAATCCATCTCCATGGATTACATGTTTGGCCTTTCATCCACCAAGCAAGGCAATGATTGTGTATTTGTGGTAGTTGATCAATTTTCGAAGATGGACATTTTTGCAGCCTGCAAGAAGAGAATCACAGTGGAAGATACTGCCAATCTTTTCTTCTAACAAGTGTGGGTCCATTTTGGGATAACATAGACCATCATCTCTGATCAGGAAAACAGGTTCCTCAACACATTTTGGGCGAGTCTCTGGTCACTGTTGGACACCAAGCTCACTAAATCCTCTTCCTTCCACCCTCAAACTGATGGCCAAACAGAGGTCGTCAATCGGATGATTGTGCACATCATGCGCATGTATAACTCTAAGCATCCATGTACATGAGAGTCTTCCCTATGTTCAACACAACTACAATAAAGATCTCCATAGCTCCACTGGGCATATCCCCTTTCAGGTGGGGCTGGGATTCCAACCCTTGGGTCCCATTGATGTTGCACTACCCCTTGCAACAACACAAATAGATTCTTCCCATGTTCAGTCTGAGGCCGACAAAGCCACTAGATTCATTGATTGGATTCAACACATCCACCAACAGGTATATGATATTTTGAAGAAAGCCAATGCTAAGTACAAGTAGCACCATTATCAACACCTGGTACTGCACAAATTTTATGTGGGAGAAAATGTCTGGTTACATTTGCAGAAATAACGCCTTACAGGGCCCCATCAGAAGCTCATACCACTTTTCTATAGGCCTTACAATATCACCAAGGTTGTGGGTGAAAATTATTTTTAGCTCAACACTCCCCCCTTCTTTGGCTTGCACCCATTGTTCAATGTGGACCTCCTCCAACCATATTTCCCACCATTATTGGACACCTCGAAGATCGCAAAATAGTTGACACCAACAGATATAAACCCTGACTGCATGGAACATGCATCCAATGATCAGATCATGGACACACAGGTCAAGGGCACTCGCTAGTAGTGGATTTAGTTTTATCGGGTTGTCAAGGCAGGGCAACTCCTGCACCAAGGCAAGTGGCTCACCCGAAGCCAAATTCAGTAGAAATTTCCTCACCTGATGGGGGAACTCAACGCAATGGATACAATTGATTCCTACGGAGGAAGGAATGATCTAGGTGGATATTGTTGGCCACCCACCTATTCCAACTGGATCTTTTTGACAGTTAGTTCAAAACGTTCTTCTGTAATTATTTGTAATTGTGGGTTTTACACTTTCAGGGTTGTTTGAAGCTCTACACAGCTTCCAGGTGGAGATTGGTGGCCGCCCACCTAATCCAAGTATCTTAATTTGGAAGTTTTCATGTTAGTACATCTTTTTGTACTTCCAGGGTTGTTTTGGGGCCCTAAACACTGTTTTTTTGGCTTGCCATAGTCAAATTGTAGACATAGTTAGAGTTTGAGGCATAATGCATAGTACTCAAAAATACCTTTCCAACGGGCTATCAAGTGCCTAAATGGAGGTCGTATGAAAAAGTTACAACCCCGAGAAGTTGAGGTACCGACTTACCCATCGAGGCCCACATAAATTTTGGTGTTTCATCTCCTAGGGTTAGGTTTTTGGATGTCCAGGGTTTTAGAATTCATGAGTAATGTTAAAAAGACCTCTGGAGCCTCATTGTAATAATTCTTCTGATACAGATGTGCGTAGCAGCCACATCTCTTCTTAGATATAGCTACCACCATTTGAGCAAGTTGTTTTCAGTTCTGTTGTTTTACAGTTTCAGTCTATTTTATTTATTCAATAGAAGTTATTGTTCACTGGATATCTGTTTTTGTTCTCTGTATCTATGTGTTATTGTATTCAGTTTGTTATTCATTTCGTTTCTCTCATAAATATGGATTAGGTTCACTTCAAACTCTATCTTTTTTTCATTTCATAGCAAGCATATAACCATTTTCTTCTTCATGGTCCCTTATTGATTTTCCTTCAGAAAATCACCTCCATTCTTGAATCCTTTTGACTTTTCATCCCAATCTACTTTGGGAATGCACTCAACACCTTTGGAATGCACCCAACATTCTCTATATAAATCAACAATATCCTTTTTATTGTTGTAGCACTTATTTGAGTGATGCAATAGACTCAAAATAACTTGGCATCCACCTAGTGATACCTTTCTCTACTATCTCTAGTTACTCATTGAATTTATCCAATTCTAGAATTCACATAAATTTATGTAATTCCTCTCCCAGAAGTTTGATTGCATCCTTCTAGAACCAATATGCACATAATGTATTTCTTATGCATATATTGGAACTCTTTAGCACACAGGCACCTTCATTACTTTACCCTTTAAGTTATGACACTTATACCATGCTTCCACTGCACTACTTTGATAAAACAAAATGTAGATGCTACTCCAAAACTGCATAATTGATCCCTGGATATGATGCTCCTTATCTCCATGTATGCATTGTGTCCCCCTTTTTTTTATCAGAATAGTATCATCTTGGCATCTGAATCCTTTTAGAACAGCTCTTCCCACAATGTACTGCTTAATACTTACATTGGCATCCTCTAGAGTCAATGGAATTTCACTAATTCACCCACTGAATGATTTACTCTTGTACCTTGATTCCACTGAGCTCTCTGATTAACATAAGTGGATTTCTTGTATTGAACTCCTTTTCACATAAATTTTTGTCTTCTTGGATTCCCAAGCCTTCAAGGTTGCACCTAGATTCATATCTTGACATTCTTCATTCCCGTCCTTTGATCCTATTGTAAGGAATACTTGACATATCACTCTTTCCTTGAGTTTCTCTGCTCATCCTTAATCTAATGTTCAAAACCTTTTACTTTCTACTTAAACTACTTTTCATATTTCCATGCTTTGCATCTCCATGTGCACCTGTTTCACATTCATTATCACGAATTCTAGATGGTCTTTCTTACTCATCATACATATCTGATATGCACATTTCTCATTTGGAATTATTTTTCCCACATTAAAATTCCATTGGAGTTCTTCCCAAACTTCTCACCACACCAAGATGTTTGATCCTTGTAGCTTCCTAAGAAACCAAATCCACATTTTGAAGAACAATCCCTGCCTTGTTCCTCATAACTATATATTTTCCTTGCATATAACTCAATTTTAACCTACTATGTTCCATATTTAACCTCAAGTTCTCGATCAACGTGCATACAAAAGAAATTGTTTACTAAAAACCATAATTTACAATTTTGAAAACATATGCACAATGTTTCCCTTTAAGGTCAGTAATCATCTTCCTTCCGACTTTTTATGAGTTTTATTGCTCCTTTCACAATTCCAAGTGTCTAACTAGATTCTTCGATTCGATACCTTTCCAATAATTGATTCCTTGCTCAATTTATATTTTTGAGCATAAAGTTATAGTCATCTGAACATTACCTATTTACTTCTTTTGTACACTTTTCATTCTAGTGCAATTAATTCCAGACACCATATTCTGCCACTTGTAGAAGTCAATCTATCAGGATATGAAGAAAACTTTGTTTGTGGCATAGTGAATAAAGATGATAAGGAAGTCATAACAACTCTCATATTTTCAATCTCTTGCACTAGGAAAAAACTGCAACAATATGGAAATGACATCTTTGTCCTTTTTCACCCCTTTTTCCAGACTTCGAATTTTTAGCCAAACTAGCTATCTCCCAAATTGTGCACTTCTGGGGAAAATTCACTAAACCAAGGTTATTTATATTGATGAGTATACAAAATGTCAAGTAAATAAATTTTTCCAATTTTGCAATCTGAAGACCCTTTTCCTCCTTTGAAAACCCAAAAATCCCAAAAACGTGGCCCGTAATAGTGGATTTTGGTCTATTTAAATATCCCCATTCCAAACCCCTTAACATTTATTCAAATCCTGCATGGGTTATATCCATGTATGCTTTCTGGAATCTCTCCAATAATTTTACCTTAATTTGGGTCTTTGCGAATGATCTGGACCGAGATCTTTAAAAACCACTAATTTGCAATTTATGAGAAATAGAAGTAGAAATGGATTGTGGTTCTCTCTAACACTTTTGTTGAAATCCTCATTGCAAACAAAACCAAGAAGCTTAATCTCAATCAGAATTAATCCACCCCAGTTATGGCCAAAATATGATTTTGGCTCTAGACATTGTTTTAGACTACTGCACGATTTTGCCTATGTGGCATCTTTGTTGTTGTGGTAGTTGATGTGGCATTATGGGTCCACGTGTCACCGAAAGGTAATTCCATGTCAACCTCCTGGACTACCCGACCCTACCTCATCATCCTTCTCTCTCCTCTTTCTCTTCTTCCTTGTCTCTTTTTTCCTTTACATTGGCCTTAAATGTCAATAAAATATTGATATTTTACGGGCCCCACCTGCTCAACTAACATATATCCAACCCGGATGAGACAAGGGACCCACCTTGATTGTCAAATTTCCAAGAGGCACCACTATAATGGTAGCGGGGATGGGAGGGTCCTATTTCGCACCACTTTCTTGGCACACACGAACTTGCATGTCTCCCAAATCCAATGGTTGAGATTTGGTGAGATCAACGATGGAGATGCCATGTCGCATCCCAAAAGTGCCAGAGGTTTAAAAAACCCATTGGCTCGTGATGATGGTTTATCCTATTCTATGTCACACGATATCAATGGTCTCACATGGCCTAAGGGCTCAGGCCTAAACCACTTTCTTCCCATGCAATAGTGGTTTATGGTATTGGCTATACCACCCTACGCATGTGGCTCCCATGTCACTTGTTGGACCCACCACACACACTTTAAACCATGCCACCATGCCACCAACTGTGATCCACGAGGATCCTCAGGTCCATAAAATGCTCAAAAATAAAAGTTCTTTGAATCAGACGAAACCAATTCCATTGTGTCCGCCTCGTCACGCTAATTCTGACCATATATTTTCTTCCTCAAACGGACATCGTATGAGAAAATTATCGCATTCTTATCAGATTTCCAAACAGGTAAAAACAAAGTCAACAATCAACAGCAAAAATTCAACGCTGACATCAGCATGATGTCATCATGTTGATGTGGCATCGTCTGGAGGTGACACATGGAAGCTAATCGTACAGTGACGTGGCAGAGGATTGGTTTGATGACTGGGCAGGTGTGTGTTATAACCCTAATTTGCACCAGACATGCTTACCTGGCATCAGGCCATCTCAGATTCCTTCTTTGCCAAAACACTGCAGAACAACTCTTCTTAAAAACACCTTTTATAAAGGCCCATGCGCCCTACTCCATTACTACACGCATGTACATGCTAGCTGACCCAAAACAGCGCACGTGTACCTACAAAAGCACGAAAAAAGGAAAGTTGCCGACGGAACACACAGCTTTGGGTGAGTTAACTAAACTTTTCGGCCATGCATGGCTGAGGGTTCGACCAAATACCTAGCTTCTTCTAGCCTATAAAAGAAGGGTTAGGGGTCCCATTTGGAAGAGGAGAATCATAGTAAAGAAACTATACTCGATTGTGCATTCCCTTTGTCCCTACCTTTAGCCATCCTTGTGCAAAGAGAAATATAGAGCAAAGAAGTTGGAGGACAGTTGAAGAGGATCCCAGGACCAGGTTCGTGAAACAATGGCTGGCTTCATCATTGTAAGTTGATTTTCATGGTTTATTGCATACATGTTGATTGAATATCTAACCCATTAATCTATATATCAAATGCATGTTGAGTTCTTTGTTTGTTTTGTGGGAATGAAAGTCAGCCTTGGGAGGAGAGTTGTAGTCAACGAGCGATCAAGCTTGAAGAAGGATCGATATCAAATGCCCAAAATAAGGTATGCTCACTTGATATTCTTAACTACGTATTTGCTTAAGACTAATGGGGATTAGGTCTGGGACAACGGTAGAAAGTAGGAATCTTTAGGTTTTTTCTGCATGCATAATAAAACCCTAAGTTCTAGTCTGTAGAGGGATTTCCCACTCACAACAGAATTGGCGATCATACTGGGGAAATATCTAGGGTTTCTGAGAATATTTTTTGGGTATTTTTAAGAATTGGTTTCATTTCCTGTTTTTAAAGTTTCTACAAAAGTTTGAGCTAACAGAGATTCTGGTCTTCCATAACAGTTATCTTTGTTTTTTTGCTTGACTGTATTTTTTTTTCGAGACCCACAGAGGTACACGCGGCCTGTGTAAGGTCTGCACGCATGTACCTATGCCCTACATTCTCATAGCCTGCATGTACACAATAGCTGAGGAAGTGTCAGTCGCGTGTATGATTCCAGAAAATTTATTTTAGAGAGGCATTCATCCTCTTCCCTGTCAGAATTAGTCCTTCTCAAGGGTTTTCTGGAACTCTTTCTAGTCTTTGTTGTTTATATTCTATAGCTTAGGTTTCACCTCAGATTGGTTTGTTCTATGAATTTTTCCTTGAATTGTTTTCTTGTTTCTGTTAAAGTAAGTGTTTGAGTCTTCAAGAGATTCTGGTTCTCAGTACCAGTAGTCTCTGCCTGGGCTGGCTTGCTTGGATTTTCATTTGTCTCAGAGTTTCAGATATACACGCGGCATGTATAAAGCCAGCATGAGTGTACACGTGCTCTGACTTTACACAGCTCGCATGCACACACTTGTTGTTGAACTGTCAGCAGTGTGCTTGTGGAGAGAATTTTTGTTTAAGGTGAGGCAATCATCCTTTTCTTTGACAAGAGTTATACCTCTCAGGTTTTTGGGTCTCTGTCATAGCGGTTAGTAACTTAGGTTTGATCACAACAATAGCTTTCTTTTTACATTTAGAAGTCTTTCTCAAAATTTTCTTTTATAGGGTTTTTAGACAAGTGTGGAAGTTCAATTTTAATTTGCTTGTGTGTGATTTTTAAAGGGACTCTTTGTGATTTGCACTTAGGCCAAATTTTTTTTTTGGTTTTGACTTGTTGATATTTTTCCTTTTTTCTTTGTGAGCATTCAAATAAAAAAAAAATTCTTTTATTTCTTTGTTTGGTTAAAATGTGTTGTTTTGCATTAGTAACCAGGGAAAAGTCTTTGCTTTCATAAGTTCTTGATGGTTTAATTAGATCATAAGTAGCTCGTAGTCGAGTGAAATCCTGCTTTGAGTTTGTTGTTCAAAGATCTTAGAAAAAAAATTAAGTTTGAAAAGTTGTTTAAGAGTTGAGTTAAGTAAAGGTTTTTTGTTTCCAACTTTCTGTTTATTTTTCTTTCGTCTTTCAAACATCACTACTTTCACTTTCATAACCTTTGACTTAAGACAAGTCATAAAAATTAACACTAAATCTAAAATTCATTAGACTTTTTATACTTGTAGGGTCAACCAACTAGTTTAGGGTTAGGGCCTTGAATTAGGTTGGAGAGGAGACTCTTCAAGGCTGTTGAAATCAAACATTGGAGTCTGAGTTAGGGAGTGTGAAAGTCCAGTATCATGAAAGTTATACGAGACCCCCCTCTAACACAGGGGATAAACACGAGGTCACGTGCGGAAAGGTAGCGGAGATAACCCCTGCAAAGCTGGACCAATCGTAGTGGAGAACACATATAGAGGGCTTGTCTTGGGATTCCATCGATTGCATTTGCCACAGAGCTTTGTGGGTCTCGAATCTGTTCGAGGTCCTCTGTTGTCTTCCAGACCACTTTCTTTTGATACCCTTGACAGGTTTTGGGCTCGATAACCTGCTCATTGTGATCTACCCGACTTTCGACTGTACCCGCCTGGTGACTGTTCATGCGCTGGCAACCTAGTTGCCTATCTTTTTAGAGACATACACAGGTGACTGCGGGGGTATACCACAGTACCTAGGACAGAAATCGGGCCACGCTTTGCAGAGTATACCCAGAGGATGCTTCTGTGTTCGAGTTGCACTTACACCGGTAAGTTTCTCTAGTGTTGGTTGTTGTAATTGTTCTTCCAATTAGTTTAGTGTTTTCTTGTTTTATCTTGTAGGGACTTTTTTTAGTGTGTGTTGTTTTTTGAATGAATAGAAAGCCCTAGAGTGTCTTTGATCTTCTCACACAGTGGAGGATCACGAGCTCCTCTGGTCACAAATTCTTTTGTGCCTATCACTGGTTACACTGGAGCCACCTCTGCCACCAATAAGGTGAAAGCTAGACCAACAAGGGTCTTTTGAAGCGACCGGGTCACAAGAAATTGTGCCCGACCAACATCCGGAGGAAACGATTGTTTTTTACTTTGGAGCGAAATCTCTTGGTCCACCTGAAACTCCAACCACTGATCTTTCGGCACCCATCATCGTATCGATTCACCCTTACGAGTGCCAGACAGTGTCCCACGTAGCAATGGAAACAAATGTTGTCACTCCTTCTGGGAATTCTTCAATTCCCACTATGGTTGTCACCACAGGACAGTTTCCCCTCCTAACCCATAGTCACCGGTTCGAGCCACCATGGTCTTGACTGCCTCTATCTTGCACAGTGGTCCGATCCTATCTATGGCAGTGGCCACAACCCCTTTCACACCAATTGCGATAGGCCCTCCGTTCTCATACGGGATGCCTAGATCAGGTACAAGTCCTGTACTTTCCTACTCCACTTCACAGACTTTAGGTCTGGGGGCAGGGAGCTCTAATGCTCCTCTGTAAGGCCACATGGGGGGAACTTTAGCTCCTTTTAATGCTTTCCCTTACGGGGGAAGTCATATACCTCCTTCATCCCCTTCGCTCGGTGGCACGCATCATCAATCCGCCGGGCCACCTGCACACCATAGCTTATTTGGAGCAGGGAGTCAAGGAACACCTTCGCATAATATGACGGTAGGTTCGACACTGTTTTCTTTGTTTGGTGTGTTTGGTAACAACACCTTCTCGTCAGATGCTTTCCTGACTGAGGGAAATCCTGGTTTCGGACAACCTATTCCTATGCAGGGTACTATTCATGCACAGGGGGCAAACCCAGGAACTTCTTCTGCATCAGGGCCTTGGACTTCTTGGCAGGGATTCGTTCCCTCGTCAGGAATGTTGTTATGGGTAAATTATTTTCACAATCAATGGAACCCCAGACAAGGTACTATGCCTATCCCCATGGGATCGGCATGGGACAACCCTTCCCAAATTCCTCTGAATGCAATGCACGCCCAACCATCTACGTCATATTTTGGGAATCAGCCAATGATGTCTCCTCACATGCAAAATCTGTACGCTAGTCTTGGCCATGGTTTTTACTAGAACCCAGGTCAGCAACTAAACTATTCGTGGCAACCTGGTGTTGGTCAAACTCCAGGTCCCTTTTTCCCAGGTTATCACCAACAACCCAAACTACCTTTTCTGGCAACCTTTCATTTTCCAGACTTGACAAGGTTGTTGAATGACCCTATCTGTCATGATCTGCATTGGCCCCCTATGCCGACAAAGTTGCCTTCAGACATACCAAAGTTTGAAGCCAAGCCTAATGAAGATCCAGGAGATCATGTGACTACCTTCCATCTTTGGTGCTCATCTAACTCATTGAAAGACGACTCTGTACAGCTGTGATTGTTTCAATGTACTCTCATTGGGAGTGTCGTGAAATGGTACATTGAGCTTGAACGCTCAAGATACTCTTCCTTCGACAAATTGGCAATGGCTTTCCTAAACCATTTCCAATTACCTGTGAGATACGACGCTGGCACAAAATTGCTGGCCAATTTTGCACAGACAAAAGCGGACCATATCTCTGATCACATCCGAGAATGGAGACGTCGGAAGAGTTTAATTAAGGTTCCAGTCCCACCAACATTCCTTCTAGAGTGGTTCCTTAAGTCTTTGGTCCCACAGTTATCCAAAGATGTCGCGACGTCGGAAGTATTTTCCAAAGAAGACACCATCATGAGAGCTCAACAAATTGAGCTAATCTATTCTCAGTCCGATTTATTATACGAGATCTTTCCAGATGTGCCATGCTCAATACTTGATAAAACAAGATAGATATTTGGACCACATGCCGATGGTATTGTTGGTTCAGCACAAACAAAGCCCGTTGAGCAACTGACGAAGCAATTGCAACAATTGTCTATACAACACACAACAACCAGCCAAACTACTGGTTTGGATGCTCCCCCTACTAAAACGTTGGATGTACACACGGTGAAATTGACAAATCCAAAGGCCACCCAATAGCCTGAAGGAAAGAAAAAACAATGAAATAAGGGTAAGGGGGATAAGAAACTCACAAATAATGATGGCGGAACACTGAGAAATGGAAGGCGAAGTATCCGTGCAACCTGTGCGTGGAAGAGCACCTGACCCACCAATGTCCTCTTCTTCCAGAGGCCCAAATTTTTTTGACATAGCAACAGCCTGATGTGTTAACCAATCCATTTCAGCATGGGAAAAACCTAACCCGAACCTCTACAAGCATGGAAGGGGGCAGTCAAGGACCCCCTACGTCTTCGAACAATCCCTCATCCGCGAATGTGTATATGATGAAAGGTGATGCTTTTATATCAACTAGAGCGCATGACTACAGTAAACCAAGCACTTCTGAGAAGAGCAAAGAAGTCGAACTCCCATCTCCTCCTCTATAGATTGAGAAGACTTTCGGTGAAACAATGACACGCATCTCAAAAGGTGCGTTCAAAAAAGATTCTCTCAACCCAAACGCAAGGGCCACCCAAAACTATTATGTGGTGGAGGATTTGTCTCAAACCCCTTGTGTGATGTCTGCTTTGGAGGTCCTCCAAAGCTGCACTTCCCAGAGGAAATCTTTGTTAACTGCTTTAGGATCTACCGAGACTTGTAATCCGGGTACCATCATGTTGGATACAACCGACTTAAAACCTCGTCTACCTTACCACGTAGTGTTTCAGATAGTAGTGGCTCACCCCACGAAAAATTTTACTCAAAATGTTTTCCGCACGGTGGTTGATGAGGGCGCCTCGACATGCGTTATTTCATTGGCATGTTGGAAGTCCATTGGCCAACCTGTTTTGTCTCCATCACCTACTCTTCTCACTACTTTCGACGGTCGTTCGTTCCGACCAAATGGTATCATTCCCTCTCTCCCCATGCAATTAGGAGGGAAGATTGTGTGCGTCGAGGTAGAAGTAGTCAACGCGTCCCTCGACTACAATCTCTTGTTAGGAAGGAGTTGGACTTATGCCATGCAAGCAGTGGTTGCTATAGTTTTTTGGGTCTTGTTGTTTCCACACGAGGACCGGATTATGACCATTGATCAATTGTCTTTCTCCAGACCCGACCCTTCATTGGGGGTGTCCGCGGTCCTGATGATTGATAATCCTCAACCACTCATAGTCAAATTAGGGGTTGGTTTGTGCCCATCTTTGATGGGTACCTTCGATTGTCTGCCCCCTCAAGGCGATGTCAAGTTCATATCCGACCACCATAAGGTTGAGATTTTCCAAGTTTCGTCATTTCGCACGACTTACTTCTACGATATGTGGATACTTCCTTCCCCATCAGCCACGATGGATGGGAGAGGGAACCTGGGAATGTCCATGCCCTTGTCTGTAGCTGAAGTAGCGTACTCTTTAGTCCAGCAAGCTTCAGCCAACACAGATCCAACTCCTGCGCAAGAGTTAGATCCGCTTCTAGAGACTATTTGGGCTCAAGGTTCTCTCGCTGACACTGATTCGTTAGACTTAGTCTTGCCCTCCGACGAAGTAGTAATTGAAGCAATGACTAGTTCGAACAAACCCTGGGATGATCTTCATCACAGATCATACTTCCTCCTAGAGTTAAGCACAATCGAATCCGGAGAATTCACCTTGACCATGACTACAGATAGGTCTTGTCCTATTAATCCCTTAGCTACACAGGAGGTCTATGTTGAGGGTAATATGGAAACCATCGCTGAAACCATACCGATCAATATCTACAGAACCCCTGGCGTCATGGAGAATGTTTTCGTTAGAGTTGACTTCTCCCCCAGAGAGATTCAAATCTACACAGATCTATTTAAATAATTCCACAAAGTTTTTGCCTGGTTACAAGGAAATGCTAGACATCGATCCAAAAATAGTCGAACATGAAATCACAACTTATCCAAATGCCAAGCCTGTTCAGCAGAAGCTTCATCCATTTAATCCTAGGAAAGTAACAACCATTAAGGTGGAAGTTGAGAAACTGCTAAAAGTCGGTTTTATCTATCTTATCCATTTGACCCAATGGGTGTCAAATCCTGTGTCGGTCAATAAAAAACAAGGCATGATTCATGTATGTACAGACTTCTGTGATTTGAAAAAGGCCTGTCCAAAAGATAATTTTCCCACACCATTCATCAACCAAATAATTGATGAATGTGCAGGTTGTGGGGCCTTCTCTTGCATGTATGTTTTTTTTGGATATAATCAAATACAAATCAAAACCGAAGACTGACACAAAACGACATTCATTTGTCCATGGGGTACATTCGCGTATCATAAGATGACCTTTGGTCTCAAAAATGTTGGAGCGACCTTCAGTGGGACATGTATTTTTCTTTCCATGACCTCAATCATATAGTTGAGGCCTATTTAGATGATTTAGCATCTTGATCTCACAAGAGAACGCATCATCCCACACACCTCCGACTTATCTTTGAGCGTTGTCGCTACTTCTAGATTTGCTTGAATCCAAACAAGTGCAGCTTTTGCATAACATCGGGACGTTTGTTAGGTTTCATAGTGTCAACAACAGGGATCATGGTCGATCCTCTCAACGTTGAGGCAATAATTCAGTTTCCTCCCCCACGCACAATCCTTCAACTTCAGATTCTACAGGGCAAGGCAAATTTTTTAAGACGTTTCATCGCCAACTATGTCGAGATCACAAAGGGATTTATGCGCTTATTGAAGAAAGACGTTCCTTTTCATTGGGACTATGCCACTCAACGCTCTTTCGACGCGTTGAAACATGCCCTCATGACTGCCCCTCTGCTTCGGCCACCTAACTATAACAAAGATTTCTTATTATACCTGGTTACAGTAGAGTCAACCATCGGCATGGTCTTAGTTCAGAAAGATGACTTGTTCTCAGAATATGTGATTTATTACCTGAGTCGAGGCCTCATAGGACCGAAACTCAATTATTCTCATATCGAAAAACTTTCATTGGCAGCAGTCCATGTTGTTCAACGGTTCCGTCATTATGTTCTATTTCGCAAGACCACCATCATTGATGTCGTGAATCCATTCCAGTACATGTTGACATGACGGGTAATAGGCGGAAAGATTAGTAGATGGATAGTCGTCCTCCAGGAGTTTGACTTAGATTTTGTTTCAGCGAAATCCGAAAAGTCACTGGTCTTTGTAGAACTTATTTCGAAACTTCCGGTTGAGTCAGGTGATGTTGTGCCCGAAGAGTCACCTATCAGAGGAGATATGTTTTTGATCACATCTTCGGATCCCTGGTATGGAGATATACTTATCTATATCCAGACATTGAAGTGCCCCACCTCTACTTCTCGTGACGAGTGTCGATGTATATTCCATCAGGCTAAGAATTATCTCATACTCGATGATACGTTGTATCAAAGAGGTGTAGACTGCGTCCTGCATTGATGTCTCACTCACGAAGAAGCAGTTATTGTGCTTAATGACTGTCATACTGGAGCCTGTGGCGGTCATTTGTCTAGGTTGGAAACAACCCAAAATATNAAGATTGTATCGAATCAGTCAAGAAGTGCCACCCGTGCCAGATCTTCTCTCGGAAGATGAGGGCACAGCCTGCTCCCATGTTTCCTGTCATCACAGTTGGTCCCTTCACCAAGTGGGGGATTGATTACACTACATGCAACCCTCCTTTAGCAAGAGGGCACCGTTATATCATCATAGCTGTAGACTACTTCACGAAGTGGGTCGAAGCTATGCCAATGTTTAAATATGATGGAGAGACTGCAACTCTCTTTTTATTCAACCAGATAATAGCAAGGTTCGACGTCCTGAGGGAGATTGTCATTGACCATGGCAGTCACTTTTAGAACCAGATGATGACTAAGTTAACATCAAAGCTTGGGTTACGGCAAGAAAATTCGTCACCCTACTACCCCCAAGAAAATGGTCAGGTGGAAGCTGTAAATAAATATCTTGAGACCATCCTACAACGAACAATCAACTCAGCCAAGTCAAATTGGCATTTGATGTTACACTCGAAATTATGGGCTTACCGAACGTCTGTTAAGACTGCAACTAGTTTCTCACCTTTTCAACTCATTTATGGGCTGGAAGCAGTCTTGCCTATCGAATGTCAGATCCCGTCCCTAAAGTTGGCAGTACGATTATTTCCAGACACTTCTCCACTTGAAGAGCGGTTATTATACCTTGAGCAGCTCAATGAGCAGCATCGTGATGCAGCCCTGGACAATGAGGCTCACAAACATAAAGTCAAGTGTCAATATGATCGGTCTGTTCGTCCTCGGATTTTCTCTGAAGGCAAACTTGTCCTGGTCTATGACCAAGATAAGCACCCCCTGGGGGAAAGAAAATTCAAACCCATGTGGTTCGGACCTTTCATCATAAAAGAGGTTCTAAAAAAGGGCGCTTATCATCTGGTTGACTTTGAAGGGAATGCTTTGGCAGAGCCTAAAAATGGGATCTACCTCAAGAAGTATTACTCATAGGCAGGTCACCATGGGTAACTTTTTGTAACATATGTATAGTCTTTGTACTATTACTTTCTAGTTTCTTTTAGTATTATGGAGGTGTCATTTTTTATGTTATCTTTCGTCACTGTGGAAGATGTTAAGTGAATCTGAGGCGTTCATTGGGTATGCAGATGGTTTTATCCGGCACACTCGGAGGCTTGTCTCTGCGGCTTGTGTAATTTTTACACCTCGAGGCGAGTTATTATCTTCCAGAGGTATATGCTTAGGTGACACCACAAACAATGTTACTGAGTACAGTTCATTTATTGAGTTGCTTCGTGACGCCCTGTCATTTGGTATCTCTCATCTCTAGGTCTATTTAGACACTCAGCTGATTGTGTCACAGTTAAATAGAGTCTACTGTGTTCATGATCCGACTTTACACCGACGATTCCTTAGGGTACGTCTCTTAGAACGAAGCTTTGATTATATTACATATTTTCATGTTCCTAGGAGATTAAACCAAATTATAGATACTCTAGCTAATCAAATATTAGATTGGCATCTCACACACATATGAAAGGATATACACATAAACATGTAAATACATTTTTAAAATAAAAAATGATCCTTAAGACACAAAAAGACACAAAAATCCATATATAATATCATAGTCACCGGAGTACATAGGTGTACGCAAGCACCTCAAAAGTATGACCAATAACGAGTCATGGGGCTTATGCCCTCAAAAAATATATACAAGTAGTTCTCTCGGCACGTGAAAAGTCTAACTAAGGTCAAGGCCTGTGGGCCCTGTTGTACTGATCAATAGCATTTGTCAAACGCTGAAACAATCAGACCCACGTCTGTGGTGCCCCCACTACATGAGGCTGCATAGATGGTGGTAGATCCTCAATCTCTTCCATAGGGACCATGCGGGTGAGTGAAGTAAAGTTTCACTCGACTCGTCTCAAAACCCTCTATGCCTCCCCGGCTGGAAGCTCTCCTGTTGTTGTTGGTCCCCCTGCGGTAGCAGGTGTGGCTCCTGGCCGAGAACGACGCTTGTTCCTCGCATAGTCTGCAGGTCACACTGGTCCCACATCTGCACACAACAAACACATATTCGTCAAATAATCTAGTATAAAAAAATGATATATTAAAAAAAACATAAAAATTACATATGTTTCACAAAAAAAACAACAACAAAACAATGATGTAAACTTACCCATCTCTCATCGCTCCTCACCAAGACGTACTGGTATCTCAGGATCTCTCAAGAAATCAATCCCATCATAAGGATAATCCTCTATGATTGGGATATGTCGCGACAACCAAGCGAAGAAATCATCATCAAAGGACGCATTGGTCCTTCCACCACCCTGTCGTGGTAATAACACTACCCATCTACAAACTGCAGGAAGAGAGGCCTGATGTCCTCGTACCACTACTCGAGGACTGAAGCTCGGAACTCTTTCAAAGAAGAAAGATCATAGAATGGTCCCGAACCCGAAGTTCCTCTACATCCGCAACCGATAATCTGTCAGCTGCCTCTTCATACAATCTAGCAGTGTAGTCCTCCAGTCAAATATTCGTGCATTTAAGCATTGGACTGCACAGTTCATCTGTGCACGGGACGCCTGATGTAGAGCTGTAGAACCAGTCATCCACCCAATCAAAAACACAATTTCCTGCAGCGATAAGTCAGTAATATTCCTTATGGGCATTTGTGATCTCGATCGGTCTGTACTAGCCTCACAATAAAGTCCTATCAATTCCGATATGTTATGAGGGCCCGAAGGAAATGTCCAGAAGTTGACTGGTTCCCCTCTCCTGGAGAGGCCAGTCAAAAAATATATGTCCTCTGTCGTGGGCACCAGTGACTGCCCCTCTAACATAAAGGCCTCTGCATCAGGATGCCAATAATAAACCAAGGCATTCAATAGCCTAGGTTGTGCCCACATAAAAGGACATAAGAAGAACTTAAGCAGCCCACATTGCATTAAGGCAGCCACAACATTGAGGTCTTCGCCGACCAACTCACTAACCTCCTCATGCTCTCTTTCCCTCCAGTAAACGTACATCCTACAAAACACTAAGTTTAGGAGGGTTGACCCTTGTTTTTTTTTAATTTTTTCATTCAATAAGGGGGTCCACGCAAGCTGTAATGCTGACAGTCACGTGTACACGCATGCAGTTTTTACTTTGCCCGGATGTACACACGACTTGTCATAAGACAACCCACGTGGACCTAGGGCCAACATTTTGAAGGTCGACGCCCCCCGAAAACTTGAAACCCAAAGCATAAATAAAGATTTAAATTGTAAGAGGAGAGAGTTTATACTTACTTGGTCCAGACAGATGGTCATTTCATCCACTGCAGCTCCTAGAATCACCACTTTTATCAAAGGGGTTTTTTGCTCCAGAGTCAATTTCCAAATCAACAATGGTGATAATGAGCTGCCATGTTCTATTTATAGAATTTTTGGCCTCTTTTTGTTACTTTTTTGGCCCCCCTTATCATTTTCTTTAAACCAAAAACCATTTAGAGTGATTCAGGAGTTGCATTGGAAGGGTATCATCGGGTATCAGGACATTTTTTTTGAGTTTTGGGTAACTTTTGATGGTCCGTGGAAAAATCTCAGATGATCAACTTGAGAATGTAGGTTAGGTTTCCACCCTGACTTTTGTATCTCATTGTCTTTATCCCTTTGCCATAGGATCGATCCCATCAGGTTGCGACACAGAACCATCATTGCTGCTTTAGAAGTGTCGCCAGTTGATGGTAGAGCTTACTAGAACATGGATGCCCTAGGTAGATGTTGGTTGCATTATGGTGTACATACTGTCTCTAATCACTATAGGCTCGGGAGTCCTTATTGTTTTTCCTGATTGCGAGTTTGAGCCTCATTTGCATGATTCCTTTTCACTCTTGACCTCACCCTCGGGACTCCCAAAAGACATAACGGGTCTTCTTTTAATCCCTTTTCAGACCCTCTAAACATGAAAAGATTGTCAAGTGATATTGTGGCCTTTCACGCTCATTAAACTGAAATTTGAAAGTCACGTCTGTTCGGCAGTAGTTTACCCCTTTTTCGATCCGGACGGTCAACTATACGAACAAAGGTATACTCTAAGGAACTTCAGTTCTCTAGAAGAGTACTCTCAGGTATCATTTTAACCCTTTTTCGGGCCTGAGGGACTAAATTTACGAAAAAGGAACCCCCACGGAGTCCATAGTTAAGCTCTTTTCAGACTCCCTAAAATTGAAAAGATCGTCGAGTGACCTTATTCTTTCACACTCGTTAAAATGGTCCAGAAGAAAATTCTCGATAAAGTACATAGTTAATTTTTTTTCAGACTCCTTAAAAATGAAAAAATGGCTGAGTGATATTGTCTTTATCACACTCGTTAAAATGGTTTTGAATAGATGTCTTGTCGGTGCTAGTTTACCCCTTTTTCGAACCGACTAGACTACCTTTGAAAAAGGTACCCCAGTGGAGTCTCCTTTTACGTTTTTTCAGACTCTCTAAATATGAAAAATCGTTGAGCTTACCTTCTCTGGGCTTGTTAAATTTGTTAGCACTCTGTAATTTCTCAAGCTGAGGGAGAAATTGATAGAGGTAACTGTTTCAACCGCTTGGATTCTTGGATCTAGCCCTCCAAGACTCAGAGAGGGCTCCCTCTGTATGATTTAGCTTGGTTTGGAATAGGATATTAGGCTAGTTATGATGGATCGGGATTTGGTTTTTTAAATGGTTTGGTTGGAGCATGAGAGGAGGGACCATTGGGCGATGGGGTCTGTACTTGAATATATGACTCACTCTCATATCTAGACAAATATATTACACAGGGCAAGGTAGTGGAAATGTTGGATTGAATAAAGTTTTAATGGTGTCAAATGAGGAAGAAGTAGAGGAGAAAAAGTCAAGCAAAGGAGCATTTAAGAATTCCTAAACTGAGCTTTTAGAAGAGAAACATAAAGATTACCAAAAGATCAGATGCAGAGTATTTCACCAATAAATTCTTCTCTATTAACTATCCTTTGACAATAAGAATTTGAAAACAAGTGGTATGATAACTGGAAGAAAACACTTAACATAGAAGAGAAACGCCACCAACACCTCGACACGAGAATCTTGTCAACAGTTTGCCTACTACTGGTTGATCATTTAAATATTACAGAACATCCTCCTGGGATGTCAAGACCCACAATCCACAAAAAATAAATCAACCCCCTCACAGGTCGAACTCCCTCCCCCCCTCTACCTACTACAAAACAATGCTTAAATAATAAAAAACAACAGTCAAACTGTTTTTGTTTTGCTGGCAGTAAAATCCTACCAAATCATAAAAATAGAATAAATCAACAAGGTAGCAATAGAATGAGAAAAAAAAAATATCAAGTCATTCAATCTTGGAATGCATGTTCCTTGTACAACTGAAGTCATCTTCCGAAGGCTGCCATCTGTTCAATTTTTTGCCTTAATATCTGCACTATCCTGCCAACGAATTTTGAATTTGCTCATAATCAAAAGATGCTCTGTTACCGAGTACTCTTCAGATTGAAGGTTATCATCTTAGAATGCTGAAGCTTCTAAATGATTTTCTGTAATTTTTATGATGCCACCTGTATATGTTCCATCGAATGGGTAATTGCTGGCTAGAGATGTGAATTTTGATGTCCATTTGTTGCTGAAAATCTGGAAGTGATTTTCCATCTAACAAATGCCTTTAAATTTTAAGTCCTAATTTTCTATTCTAGGATACTCGTCAACCTGTATTTAATTTTATTAAAATCAGAAACAAACTGCCCCTTTGTTGCCTGGAGATCTGGAAATAATGTTGACTGATCTTCTGCCTGAAAATATTGGATCTGTTGTTAGCTTTTCTGGAAATCTGGGAGTTCTTGATTTGCCACATTATGCGTAGAAGTTTTGTGAGGGTATGCCAATCCATTCTCCACAACACTCCGTACACTCTCGACTCATTCAACTCGCTATAAACTATGTGCACACCTATGGATTTGATGTTCTCTGTGTTGGGGGTTGACACCTCGACACAATATTGGCACTCTCTCTTGGCACTTGCATGCACAACCCTATTCCTTTGACCCCTGAGCTCTTTGGCACTTAACAATGAACCCTGAGTGCTTATATTGACATCTGGCCATTAGCTTCGACAGCTGAATAAATAATGACGAGTTTCCATCTTTAACACAACAATTATTTACTTAGTTGTGGCACTTAGTTTAATGCTGACATACAATATTCATTTACAAAATGAACTCGACATCTGGGAGTATAACTGGCATTGAATTCAGGCACGAGCTCTAATATTGTCATAATAAAATTGCACCGTGAATCTAATTCCGATGAACATTTGCATTGAGTTTTGGTGTTTTCACTGTTGGATCACAATCTTGGTGTTTAATCTCATTGCCAACATTTATTAGCATTCTCCCTTTTGCCAATTTCCATCGATACTTGTGTTTGTGTATTTCTTTGCTTGTAGCTCTTGTGAGTGAAAAAATACAACTTACAAGGAACATTCAACCCCCAATACGATTAGAAGAATAAATGTTGCGTGACTCTGACTTGTCATGGGACCCCAAATGATTTTATTTGGAATAATCAAAACAAATACCAGAATATTTGCAGAGATAAAGGGGGGCACTGTCTACTATATATTTTGCACCTTGAATTCTTGCATCAGAGGTCTTGAAAGTTTCGTTGCCCAATCTGGATATATTCTCCAATTTACTTTTGAGATACAGAGTCGCTCCTGTCACCGCAACATTACTAGATTTCCTATCTTCCAGTATTATAGGTTTATCTAGGTTACCTTCATCATGGAAAATGAATCTCGTTTGTGCAAGAAAATACCCATCTCCTGTGGCTAGATACATATCAGCACCTTGAATAGATACAAATCAACACCTTGAAGGTCAAATTGCATTATGATGTTTGTTAAACTACTCATAGGCACCCCTTAAGCCACAACATCAGAAGGATTTGGATTAGGTGAGTCTTTGACAGAACCAATGATGAGAAATAAGGGTTCTTAGACTGACCAAATGCCAAGCCCCAAGTAATAAGTCCATCCTCACTATAAAGTGCATCTTGAAACCATTTTGTTTCCCAAAACGAATATGCACCTGTTGGAATCTCCTCCCCTAAAAAAGATATCAGTCAGAATACGGATTTCCCTATAAATTATAGGGTTCTAACATAGGCTCCACCTGGGGAAGATAGCTCCGAAGGAGATGTCTAGAACCGCTGAAATTTGGGAACTTGATAATCGGTGCCTTATGCATTGGGTTGTTCCCCAATGTGAAACCTAATCTTCTACAAAATCCCTGGTAGCTGAAAATATTGAACTGAAATCAAAACTCTCTGCAAACTGAAGTCTGGATCACACTTGAACTGAAAAATTGAAAAGCAATCTGAAACTGAAACTAGAAATATGCTCAGAGTACTGAACTTATTTGCACCCATCTAACTACCCTAATCTACTTGATAATTTTGTTGAATCAGGTAATACAAAAATGCCAATGAAGCCAGTCAAGTAGCTGCGAAAACAAATGGACAACTTGATTACTTGTTAGTGAAATCCTAAGTATACCTTGATTATGTGTCCTCGTAATATGAAATGGCAATTGTTGACATATTTGGTCTTTATAGAGAATACATGTTTGAAAACGCAAGCTAACATGAACCTCCATGTAATCCGCTATCGGATCAATTAAAGCATGATGCATGATATTTTCTTCTAGATCTTCAATGACTAGTTGATCAGTTGCATCCTCAAAATTAAACCCTGCAACTACAACTCTAGTCGTGTACTTGAAAACATAATCACCATCAATCTGCACATCAACAGGTAATACAATCTCCTTTGGTTTTGGAGATTGAAGATTTTCAAAAAACTGTTTTGGATGTTGGAAACTGTAGGACTGAATCTGAATATTCAAGAGTTCAATATCCCTTTCAAGTCTTTCAGCAAACAGCTCGAGAACACATATTTTAATTTCATGAGAAAATTTTCTCGATTTCCAACAATGAAACACGGTTATTAACAAAACTTCATCAATTTGAAAATCTGCTAACTCATCCCTGAATTCTTTTATAGCTTCACAAGATATAGGATTTTCCACATACCCTATCATCTTGAATCATCATCAATGTTCTGAAATCTGGATCCGTTGGCAGTGAAGTCGCTCGCGAACTTTGAATCTCGGGATCTTGAACAATGGAGTCGCCAGATGAATGGTACAACCTTCCTGTGTTTGGCTTCTGTTCACCGTCAGAAGTCAAATCTGAACTTGAAGTGCACTTCTGGAGAATGTCCCCAGTATGGTCGCCAAAATGTTATCACTCTGTAATTTCTCAGGCTGAGGGAGAAATTGATAGAGGTAACTGTTTCAACTGCTTGGAGTCTTGGATCTATCCCTTCAAGACTCAGAGAGGTCTCTCTCTTTATGTTTTATCTTGGTTTGGAATAGGATATTAGGTTAGTTATGATGGATCGAGATTTGTTTTTTTAAATAGTTTGGTTGGAGCGTGAGAGGAGGGACCATTGGGTGATGGGGTCTGTGCTTGAATATATGAATCACTCTTAGATCTAGACAAATATCTTACACAGGGAAAGGTAGTGGAAATGTTTGATTGAATCAAGTTTTAATGGTGTCAAATGAGGAAGAAGTAGAGGAGAAAAAGTCAAGCAAAGGAGCATTTAAGAATTCCTAAACTGAGCTTTTAGAAGAGAAACATAAAGATTACCAAAAGATCAGATGCAGAGTATTTCACCAATAAATTATGCTCTATTAACTATCCTTTGACAATAATAATTTGAAAACAAGTGGTATGATAACTGGAAGAAAACACTTAACATAGAAGAGAAACGCCACCAACACCTCGACACGAGAATCCTGTCAACAGTTTGCCTACTACTGGTTGATCATTTAAATATTACAGAACATCCTCCTGGGATGGAAAGGCCCACAGTCCACCAAAAATAAATCAACCCCCTCACAGGTCGAACCCCCTCACAGGTTGAACCGCCCCCCTTTGCCTACTACAAAATAGTGCTTAAATAATAAAAAACAACAGTCAAACTGTTTTTGTTTTGCCGGCAGTAAAATCATACCAAATTATAAAAATAGAATAAATCAACAAGGTAGAAATAGAATGAGGAAAAAAAAAATATCGAGTCCTTCAATCCTAGAATGCATGTTCTTTGTACAACTAAAGTCGTCTTCTGAAGGGTGCCATCTGTTCAATTTTTTGCCTTAATATCTGCACTAGCCTGCCAACGAATTCTGAATTTGCTCATAATCAAAAGATGCTCTGCTACCGAGTACTCTTCAGATTGAAGGTTATCATCTTAGAATGCTGAAGCTTCTAAATGATTTGCTGTAATTTTTATGATGCCACCTATATATGTTCCATCGAATGGGTAATTGCTGGCTAGAGATGTGAATTTTGATGTCCATTTGTTGCTGAAAATCTGGAAGTGATTTTCCATCTAACAAATGCCTTTAAATTTTAATTCCTTATTTTCTGTTCTAGGATACTCGTCAACCTGTATTTAATTTTATTAAAATTAGGAGCAAACTTCCCCTTTGTTTCCTAGAGATCTGGAAATAATGTTGACTGATATTCTGCCTGAAAATATTGGATCTGCTATTAGGTTTTCTATAAATATGGGAGTTCTTGATTTGCCACATTATGCGTAGAAGTTTTGTGAGGGTATCCCATTCCATTCTCCACAACACTCCATCCACTCTCGACTTATTCAACTCGCTATAAACTCAGTGCAGACCTATGGCTTTGATGTTCTCTGTGTTGGGGGTTGACACCTCGACACAATATTGGCACTCTCTCTTGGCACTTGCATGCACAACGCTATTCCTTTGACACCTAAGCTCTTTGGCACTTAACAACGAACCCTGAGTGCTTATATTGACATCTGGCCATTAGCTTCGATAGATGAATAAATAATGACGAGTTTCCATCTTTCACACAAAAATTCTTTACTTAGTCGTGGCACTTAGTGTAATGTTGACATACAATATGTTGATACTGAGAGGGGGGTGAATCAGTATCCAATACAATTTAAAAACCTTTTTCAACTTATACTTAAACCATTCAATTCTATCCAATGAGCAATGAACAATAGTATAAGAGTTACACCAATACACCACAATACACCATGCAC
>SNQJ01S0017184.1:0-32603 GCA_010110895.2 Picea sitchensis
AACCACGTCGGAGATGATACCTCTTAACGTCGCTCTTCCCATGTTCTAGACGTCTCTCTTTCCACCTTCAAGACGTCGGTCTTGCCACGTTCAAGATGTCTCTATTGCCACATCTAAGATGTCTCTCTGGCCACGTTCCTGACGTATCTCTTCCCACGTTCTAGACGTCTCTCTTGCCACCTTCAAGATGTTGGTCTTGCCACGTTTCAAACGTCTCTCTTGCCACGTTTAAGATGTCGGTCTTGCCACGTTCCAGATGTCTCTATTGCCACATTTCAGACGTCTCTCTTTCCACGTTCAAGACGTTGGTCTTGCCACGTTTAAGACGTCGGTCTTGCCACATTCAAGATGTCTCTATTGCCACGTTTCAAACGTCTCTCTTTCCACGTTCAAGACGTTGCAATAACGATGAAATCTATGTCGTCGGAAAAGAGACGTCATGTGAAACGACGTTTGTCGGGGTCCGTTGTTTGTCGTTCTCTCGACAATATAAAGTGGCAACTGTGTCGAATGCGCTGTCGTAATTTGACCCAAATGTACTAGTGAGAGCCAACTCCTCCCCTTGCGGAAGCCCAATTGTACTAGTGCAGAATAAGGACGGGACTTGGCAACTCTGCATTGATTACAAAGCCTTGAACAAAATCACAGGCAGGAACTGCTACCCCATTCCTAGGATTGATGACCTTCTTGACCAACTCAAGGGGGAAAAGTTCTTCAGCAAAATTTACTTGAAGTCTGGCTACCACTAGGTTCCCATAGAACCAACTGATGTATGGAACACAACCTTCAAGTCTAAGGAAGGTCTCTATGAATGGCTAGTCATGCCTTTTGGCTTAACAAATGCACCAACCACTTGCATGAGGTTGATGGATGATGTATTGAGACCCTTCACCAACTCCTTTGTGGTAGTATATTTGTATGACATCCTCATCTTCAACAGAACATGGGAGGAGCACATGCGACATATTCAACAGGTTTTGAGCACTCTACGATAGCACAAGATTTATGACAACTTAGAAAAATTCTCTATTGGCATGAATAGGGTCCAATACCTGGGCTACATTGTTGATGAGAATGGGGTACTGATTGAGCTTCAGAGCTTCTTGGGCTAGCCAATTTCTACCAACGGTTCATGTTGGGATTCTCCCATATTGCATGGGCCCTCAACCAGGTGACCAAGGGTAGTGGTAGGGCCAAGTTTGTATGGGGGAAGGAGTAGCAACGAACATTCGATGATCTGAAACATCTCTTTTTCTCAGCTCCAGTACTCTCCTTACCCAATCTGCAACACTCATTCGAGATTGAGACTGATGCATCTGACTATTTTGTGGGCGCAGTTCTCACTCAGCATGGGCATCCTGTGGCATACCATAGTGAGACACTCTCCGATACTATCCATAAATACCCTACCTATGACAAGGAAATGTATTCCATCGTACAAGATTGTCGTCAATGGAAACATTACATCCCGGGGAAAGAGACAATCATACACACTGATCGTAAGCCTCTGTAGTTCATATAGACACAGGGGAAATTGCAGAACGACCTCCATAAGAAGTGGTCCACCTACTTGCATCAGTTCCATATCAACATAAAGTATAAGACAAGTATCTCCAATCGTGTCACTAACTACCTCAGTCGACCTCCTGTGACCGCACTCACCACTGTGCTCCAATCTTGTGGACATGAAGCATCAGAGTGGCCCCAACTTTATCAACAAGATCCAGACTTCCCCACCACATATCAGCTCTTGGGTATAGGCACCACTGCCACTGATTTTCACATTCAGGATGGACTCTTATGCCACCTGGTCCATCTCTGTGTTCCTACAAGCGAGCATGCAAAGCTGATTTGGGAAACCCTCTACAGTCGGGTGGCAAGACATTTTGGCATAGAGAAAATATGGTCATTCTTCAGAAAAAAAAATATTGGCCAAAATTTCGACAGGACGTCAAGAAGTATATCATATCTTGCACTTCATGCACCATTGCCAAGCCAACCATCAAGAAGCAAGGCTTATACACCCCTCTTCCTATTCTCGAGAATCCATGGGAATCCATCTCAATGGATTAAATGTCTGGTTTTCCATCCACCAAGCATGGGAATGACTGCATGTTTATGGTCGTTGATTGGTTTTCAAAGATGGCCATCCTCACAACCTATAAGAAGAATGTCATAGTGACAAAGATTGGCAAGCTCTTCTTTGAATGAGTTTGGGTCCACTTTGGGATACCACAAACCATCATCTCTGACCGATACAGAAGGTTTCTCAACACCTTTTGGTCGATTCTCTGGTCTCTGTTGGACACCAAGCTCACAAAATCCACTTATTTCCACCCCCAAACCAATGGCCAAACTGAGGTCGTCAATCATATGATTATGCACATCCTGTGCATGTACAATTCTAAGCATCCTCGTACATGGGACGAGAGTATTCCATATGTCCAACACAACTACAACAGAGCTCTCCATAGTTCCACCGACCATAGTCCATTTCAGGTGGGTCTGGGATTCCAACCCTTAGGACCCATTGATGTTGCACTTCCTCTTACCACCACACAGACAAACTCTTCCCCTGATCAGTCTGCAATCAACAAATCCACCATATTCATTGAGAGGATTCATCACATCTGCCAACAGGTCTAGGATATTTTGCATAAATCCAATGCTAAGTACAAGCAGTTCCATGATCAACATAGGGTACCACACCAGGTTCAGGTTGGCGAAAAAGTTTAGTTACATTTGCAGAAGGAGCATCTCACCGGGCCCCATCAGAATCTTCGCTCACTTCGTTATGGGGCTTACACTATCACCAAGGCTGTGGGTATCAATGCTTTTGATCTCAACATTGCACCCTTCCTTGGTCTACATCCAGTATTTAATGTGGACCTCCTTTGACAATATTTTCCACCATTATTGCACACCTCTAAGATCATCGAACAGTTGATGCCAACAGAGCTCAACCCTAACTGCATGGAACAAGCATCCACCAATAATATTGTGGACACATAGGTCAAGGGCACTTGCCAGCAGTGGATCCAACTTTATCGGGTTGTCAAGGTAGGGCAACTCCTACACCAAGGCAACTGGCTCACCTAGGGACAAATCCAACAGAAGTTTCCTTGCCTAATGGGGGAACTCAGCACAATAGATACCATTACTTCCTAAGGGGGGGGGATTGATCCAGGTGTATATTGGTGTGCACCCACCTATTCCAACTGGCTCCTCGTGTCTGTTTTTTTTCAACACGTCTTTATATATTGCTTTATAATTGTGAGTTATACACTTATGTGTCTGTATGCAGCCTCACACATTCTCTAGGTGGATATGGGTGGCCTCTTGCCTAATCCAACTGGCTTATTTTGTATGTTTTCATGTCATCACATATTGTTGTACTTTCAGGGTTGCTTTGGGGCCCTAAACATTGTTTTTTTTTTGGCTTGCAAAAGTTAGACTCTAGACCGAGCCAGAGTCTGACGACGAAATGTGTATTTCTCTGAAAGACCTTTCCAACGAGCTATCACACGCCTAAAACGGAGGTTGTATGAAAAAGTTACGACCCTAGGAAGTTGAGCTAACAAATTACACCAACTTACCCATAGGGCCCACATGACGTTTGGCGTTTCACCTTCTAGGGTTTTGGCATTCATGAGTAATATGAAAAGGTCCTATGGAGCCTCATTTTAATACATTCTTCTCCGATGGATGCACGTAGTAGCCACATCTCTTCTCAAAGATAACTATAACCATTCGAGCAAGTTTCAGTTCTACAATTTTACAGTTTCAACCTATTTATTTATTTAATAGAATATATTGTTCACTGGATATTTGTGTTGTCCTTCCTATCTTTGTGTTTATTGTATTCAATCTGTTAATCAATTGATTCCACTCCTAAATCTGGATCAAAAAGGGAAGACCGACTTTCCAAAAGTCTTGGGAAGAAAAAATAAAAAACAAGGTGGAACAAAGGAAGAAGGGAGCTAAGCCACCATTTTTCAGAAATACTACGCAAGGAAATCCAACTCCCAAGGAGTATAGAATGATGGATATAGTAGACAAAAATCCAGGGAAACAATTGATTCAATGTTGGAGTTTTGGTGGATATCATATGTGCAAATATTTTCCTCAAAGGGGTGATAAAGTGAGGACTGCGTACAATGTACAAGCTGCGACAAATGAGGACATGGGTAGAAATGTACCAAGGATTTACGCAGCCCTGGATAACAAGCAGGATGAGTATTAGCCGCACATGATTGAAGTGGAAGGTAATATTAATGATCAACCCATTGCTATGTTAATTGATTCAGGAGCTACTCATAGTTATCTAGATCCTAATATGGTGGAAAGGTTCCTGCAATTGGAAAGAAGCAAGCTTGGAAAACCTTGGTTAGTGTAGTTAGCTACATGAGAAAAAGGAAAATTAATGAGATGGTTAAGGCATTTCCAATGGAGATGAATGGATTGCACACACAGGATGATTTGAATATTATACCTTTGGACTCGTACGATTTCCTCATTGGTATCGATTGGTTGGACGAGCACCATATTGTCTGGGATTGTTACAACACGACATTCACTTGCTTGGATGAGGAAGGAAACTTAAGAACATTTCTAGGAGTTCCAAGAGTTTTGACTATCAGAGAAGTTTCAACATTTCAATTGAAGGAAAGCTACAGGAAAGGATGTTAAGTATTTGTAGTGCACATGGAAGAGGCACCTAAGAATAAAGTGCCAAGTGTTGAAGATTGCACAGTATTGAAAGAGTTTTAGGATGTCTTTAAAGATATGTCAGGGTTTCCTCCCAAAAGAGATATTGATTTCTATATAAATATGATGCCAGGAGAAACACTTGTATCGAACTCCTTATAGGATGAGTACACCAAAGTTGAAGGATTTGCAGATGCAACTTGAAGAGCTTCTGAAGAAGGGGTATATACGCCTAAGTGTATCTCCTTCGGGTGCTCCAGTATTGTTCATGAAGATGAAGGATGGTATGTCGAGGCTTTGTATTGAATTCAAGTATTTGAACAAAGTAACAATAAAGAACAAGTATCCTTTGCCAAGGATAGATGACCTCTTTGATTTGCTACAGGGCACACATATATTTTCAAAGATTGATCTCGGATCTGGATATCACCAAGTGAGAATTAAGGAAGAGGAAATCAACAAGACTTCCTTCAGAACAAGGTACGAACAGTATGAGTTCACAGTAGTGCCTTTCGGATTGTCAAATGCACCATCTATCTTCATGTGTCTAATGAATGGAATTTTCATAGGGTATTTAGATAAGTTTGTCATTATATTTTTGGATGACATACTTATTTGCTCAAAGTCTGAAGAGGAGCCTGAGAAACACTTGAGGATGGTATTGAAGGTATTGAGGGAGAATCAACTTTATATAAAGTTGAGCAAGTGCTCATTTTATCAACAACAGATTCATTATTTGGGTCATATTATTTCCAAGGATGGAATAGTTATGGATCTAGAAAAGATAAAATCCATTGAAGAATGGTCGACACCAAGAAATGTCACAGATGTAAGGTCCTTTATGGGACATGCGGGTTATTAAAGAAGGTTTATTGAAGGCTTCTCACAGATTTCACATCCAATTACATCTTTGCAAAAGAAAGGTGCGCGATTTGAATGGACTCTGGATTGTGCAAGGAGTTTTCAGCACTTGAAAATTTTGTTAACAAGTGCACCAATTTTGAAAATTGTTGATCTTGATGCAAACTTTGTTGTGTGCATGGATGCATGCAAAGAAGGACTCATTGGATTCCAGAGTCAAAATAATGGATATGTGGTGTGTTATGAATCAAGAAAGTTAAAATATCATGAAAGGCTCTATGCTACTCATGACTTAGAGTTGGCATCCATAATGCATGCCTTGAAGATGTGGTGACACTATCTCATGGGTAAAAGATTTGAGTTGAGGACAGATCATAGTGGTCTGAAGTATCTGTTTGGACAACAAAGTTTAAATCCTAGACAAAGCAGGTGGTTAGAGTTCATCAGTGAGTATGACTTTGGCATAAATCATATCAAAGGAAAGGAAAACAAGGTGCATGAGATGCATACTACAGGAGGGTAGGGTGCATGAGATGCAGGAGGGTGCATGAGATGCATACTACAGCTGTTAGCATGTACCAACTAGATTTGTGTGACAAAAATTTAGAGGTTTCCAAATTAGATCAACGCTATATGGACATAAAGACGACTTTACAACAAGTTATGTCACAACAAAAGTTTGGAGGTTACGAGTAAAGAGAGGATGGGATCCTCATGTATAGTCGAAAATTCTATTGCTGAATGGTCAGGAATTGAAAAGTCTATGATTTTCAGAGATGCATAAGGTTCCTTATGCGGGACATCCAGGCTACAGAAGACAATTGTCGCAGTAAAAAAAAATTACTTTTGGCTAGGTATGAAAAAGGAGGTTGCTAATTTTATTACCATATGCCTTGAATGTCAAAAGGTGAAGTCTGAGCAAAAACATCCAACTGGTTTACTACAACCTTTACCCATTTCAGAGTGGAAGTGGGAAGTTATAACCATGGATTTCATTACCAAGTTGCCTAGGACTGCTAAGCAATATGATTCTATAATGGTGGTGGTGGAAAAACTTACCAAATCTTTCCCTTTTATTCTAGTGAAGTCAACGCACAAGGCATCCAACATTTTTGAGATATACATGTGAGAAGTTGCCAAGTTGCATGGTGTACCTAAGACAATTGTGTCTGACAGAGATTCCAAGTTCACCTCAAAATTTTGGAAAGGGGTATTCAAAGGATTTGGAACAAATCTGAACTTTAGCACAACATATCACCCTGAGGCAAATGGTCAAACGAAAAGAGTACGTCTGGTGATTGAGGATATGCTCAGGATGTATGCAATGGATAGACCATCAAAGTGGGAAGACTACCTTCACTTGGTAGAGTTTTCTTACAACAATGGGTATCAAACATCTTTAAAGATGAGCCTATTTGAAGCACTTTATGGTAGAAGGTGCAACACGCTAGTGAGTTGGGACAACCCAAGGAAAAGGGTGAGGACTTGAGTCTTAGGGAATATTTTATAATATTTCCAGAAAAGTGTAATTTATGGATAATTATTTTAACCTAAGTTCTTGAGGGTAGGGAACAAGTCACCAAGTGGCTTAATCTACTTTTGAATGTGACAGATGTCGAGTTGAAGGCATGCAATATATATTGCTAGACTTAGTGTATTTTGGGGGGATTATTCATTATTCACTCTCTTGTGCAGAAGGGGGTCAGTTAAGAGACATGATGACTATCACCTTATCTGCATAGAGGAGATGGTAAGGGATTTTTGTTTTGGATCCATAGTTTTTCAATTGAAGAGGCGGGTTTTCAGGCCCATGAGAAGTCTCTCTAGGTGCGAGATTTGTTGTTGAAAAAATGGGTTGTTAGGCCCATGAGCATACTCTCTAGGTGAGATTTTTCCTGAGAATTGTTCCCTGGTGCGTTTATCACTAGTCGTTGGTCTCATATACTTCATGTCTGGCCTATTGCTAGTAACCCTAGAAGGGAAGTGGGGCATCCAAGGGACTGTTGAGCAGAGAAGGGGCACACTTCCTTGGGTGTGACAGGTGAGTGGGGAATGAGAGATTGTAGGCTATTTGCAGCAACGAGAACCTTGGACTGAGAATTTTTATTGAGAATCATACCTTAGCCTATCACTAGGAACCCTTTTCTCCCTAGTGCAGTTAAGCCCCATCTCAGGGGTGACTTGTTGCTGAAATTTTATGAGCAACATAGTCTATGGCTGGGAGGAATGTATGCGTTTTGTGCATAGTTGGCAACTTTCATAAAAGATAAGTGTTCTTTATGTGATTGTCTCATGTATTGTGTGCTTATTTATCTATGTTTGATATGGGTTAATTCTTGTGTGTTGTTGCATATAAGTAAATGCAGTTATTTTGTATATTACTACTTGCACATGTAAGTATGGTGCTTATATCCAGTATTTTTAGTTGTGCACGAGTATGACATATGTTGAAAGTTTTCCTGTAAGCTAACCTTATTATTTTGGTATGAGCCTCCGAGGAATGTTGAATGGCCGTGTGCATAGAATGATATGTGTGCACCATAGGCTAGATTTGCTTGTGTGCACTGGGAAGCAGTCTACGCACACAAGGAGAATAGATATGGCGTGTGACGTCAGGATGGTTGTGTGCACAATAGTGCTACATGATTAGTATACTCATGCTTAGTTGTTTGAGTTACTTCCACTACTTGAAGTTGTTTTAAAAGGAGAAAGTTAGTGTGGCGCGACTCAGTTGAGGTTGAATGCACTTCTTCGAGTGATATTGCACTAACTTGGGCTTAGTATAGAATCTGCGCAGTGGATTTTTGGAGTAGCATTGTTCAGTAGAATGTTGGGTGATGTTATAGATTAGTTTCAAAGCATAAATAAGGAGTTGTAGTAGTGGGACCCAACCTGGGTGGCTGAGGACGTTACAGTGGTGGTGATGGATGAGTAGGTGGTTGTGGAGGCTATGGTGGCTTCGAGTGGTGAAGTAGAAGAAAAAAAAATGGTGCAGTGAATAATGGATGGCATGAAGTGTAATTTAGGGCACCAAAATTTGGAATTGGTGTCGACAATGATGAACATATGTTAGTGCTAACTGCAGTACCATGATTTGGAATTGGCACATTCATTAATCAAGGTTGAAAGATGCATGTAGGCACACCAGGATTTGGAATTGTTGGCTTCTCACACTAGGAATTTATTCTGTTAAGGCGATGTTGGGAGTGGCTATGGCTTTCACTAAGATGTCTTGCACGATTACAACTTTTCTAGTGGTAAGGTGGGTTCTGGCTTGAGGGATAGATGCTATTCTAAGGGTTACAGTACGACAACACATGGATGTATATTGTTTGCAAGGGTCAAGTCGAGAGAACTCGGTAGGAAGCAAGGGCCATTTGGAATGATGGCAAGGTTTTTTTTTTTGAATTCTAAGTTAGAGGAAGAGTTCTTATATGTAAATGGGCATATGGATATAAGACCTGTTTAGGCATGCATACCCCGATTTTTTGAAATATTGTCGGGAAAGTGTAGACAACTTAGGTGATAGGGGGAGAGCATGTGGTATTCCATGATACCGTGACTTTGAGGGAGGTTTGGACTAATTTGGTCATGGGAAACCCCAATGGGGGGGGATGTTAGGTCAAGAGGTGTGGTTTTTTGGGCACCTGTGTTTTGGTAGCTCATGTTTTTTAGAGCTCTTTATTGTGTGTAATGAAGTGTTGACATTAACCTAGAGGTGAGAGGTGAAGGCTCACTTGGTTGGCTTGGATGGATTCAGTCAGTGCATATTTGTTGGTTATGGTGATGGATTTAAGGGATGCAATTTGTGGGATCCTTAGTAGATATGTGTACATGGAACAATCAAGAGTTGTTTAGGATTACAAAGGGAGATTTTTTTGCAAACTCAAGAAGTCATTGTATGGCATGAAGCTCGAGCGAGAAATGGTACAAGATGTTTGATTCCTTCATGGTGAGCCAATGTTTGATTCCTTCATTGTGTTTATGGTATATTCATTATCTTGGTGATATATGCTATTCTTATAACAAGCACAAGCATGGTTGAGATCAATAGGTTGGCTCAGTTGGATAGGATGCTTGATATGAAGGATTTATCATTTAGGCGTAGATAAAACAAATCTTGGGCATGGAAATACACATAGACAAGAAAGATGGTAAGCTTTGGTTATCACAACAAAAGTATGTGGAGAAGATACTTAGGAAATTCAGTATGAATAATGTGAAACCGATAAATATCCCTTTGACTTTCCATTTTAAGATTTCTTCATGTTTATGTCCTAAGTAATGAAGAAGAAAAGGGTTATATGTGTTGTGTATAATATGATAGTAGGAATTTTGATGTTTGCGATGGGAATGTTCAAATATTTCACATCCAGTTGGTGTTGTTAGTGGACACTTGGAAAAACCAAGTAAAGAACATGGAATTGGGTGCTTCTGTATCTGACAAGAATGAGTATCACCTATAGTGGTTGTAGCGATTTAGTTTGTGGTTATGTTGATTAAGTGGAAGTGGAGTTTTCCACACTGGAACGAGTTGTGCAGACATGTTCAAGAAACCAATTTTGTTAGAGAAGTTGCGGTGGTGTTTGGCTTCTCTTGGCTTGCAAGAAGGCGATGTTTGATTTTTTGGGCAAGGTATCAGGAAATTGTTGTCAAGGTAGAGATTATTGGGTTGTGACAAGACATACCCTTGTCATTACATTCATTTGTAGGTTTCTCAAGTGTTTGTCTTTCTAGATGCCTGAAAGTACTTGAGATATCTCTTGGTTAAAAGTAGAATCCTGTGAGGAGCTTCTTGAGAATTGTAAATCATTTCTCCATTCGCTGAGCAATAAAATCATATCATTGACCCCTTATTTTTCTTTGTTAACGTTTGTTGTGTGTTTACATTCCTTTATCCGTTCATTACTTATATCTTGCAAGGGTGAAGCCCAACAATATGCAACTAATTACTTGACTATATTTTGAACTAATTACTTGGCTATATTTTGAATGGATGAAAGAAAAAAACAGATTTGAATTTTCTATATAAATATGGGGATTTTGATGGCTATTTGCAGAACTAATCTATGGTTCATTTTTTCTTAACTATTATGTGGAGGATATCTATCAAATGCTTTCATTCAACATTCAAGGGAATTTGGGATAAGAACGTGAGCGTTGTTGCTATGAATTTGATAGTTTGATTTTGGAATGTGAGCATTGGTGCTATGAATTTGATGGTTTGACGTTGTGCTATATTTTATTTATCTTGAATGAAACACATATGCATTATCTACATAATACTTCAAATGTAGTTTCCATATGATAACATGAAAAGGAACTTTGATGGTGTAAGTATAAGTTATTTTCTTCAAAATTTACTTAATCAAAGACTTGAGTGCCCATTTTTCTTTTATATTATGTTCTTCCCCACTTGCAATTTATTTGGTCGATTCAAGGCCAAATGAGCCAACTATCAAAGTCTCCTACAAAACTAAGCACCTTCTTCCATTGCGGCAAGAAACAAAGTGAATGATTGCTTCACCAACTAGCCTGCTTACACTCTTCTAGTATAAGAATCTAGCATTAGTCTCGGTCTTAGTTCCTACTACAAAGGAACACAATATACAATAATCTAGTATAAACTAGTGTTAGTCTCACTCTTAGTTCATACTCCAAAAAAAAAGAGATAAGTATTCATGTATGAAATCTTAGGGAAGAGCCAAGATTGGAAAGAGTCCATAAACCAAGACGAACTAGGAACTACATGGTTAGTGAAAAGGGTCGAGACTAGAACGAATGATTCCATGACTTCAAATTCAAGTAATTACCTTATTGCCAATTTCATCAAGCATTTTTCCAAACATGCTTGTTATGCTATTTCCAATCAATCATTCAAAAGGAAGATTTAGAGAAGTTTTACAATGAGAAGAATAAGAAGAATAACATATCCTTGGACATTTATAATGAAAACCACCATGCTTTCATATGCAATGAGCTTCTATTCATAACAATTTACCGATTATCTTTCCCATTTACCCAACACATTGATTTTGTGTAATTTTTGCCAAGCATTTTAACCATTCCAGCAGATAGCATTTCTAGCACTACAAGTAATGTAGGCTGAGCCTTCTCCTATTCTTAGCAAATCATAAACATATTTAAAAAATTTCTTCTCATTAATGAAGTTTGAATATTATACAACCAAAATCCATAGTTCTACTTGGCTATAAATTCTTGACATCCAATGATGAAATAATCATTATACGATAAATCTCAAGTTACATTATACATGATCAAGAAAAAACATGAATATGAATATGGAATAAAGAACAAATATGAATATGAATATGGAATCAAGAACAAATTTAAGGGAACATTGCTGAAAGAATAATTTTCTAGTTACTAGGACAAATATATGATTGTCGAAATTGTCAAGATATTGTTCCTTTAAAGATACAAAGTTGATCTTAATTAGATATGTTAGTTTATTTCCATATCTACTAATTATCTTACTACTAATTCACTAACCAACACACCCTCTAACCATTGATCCACTAACTCAAAATCCCCCTAATTATTGATCAACCAACCAACTAATGTGTCCTAATCACTTGTTGGAAGATTGGTTGTTGTCATTGATGTTAACCCTAGTCATGGGTTTTGGACTGCAAGATTGATGAAGGTATTTGGACATGAAGAAAAATGTACTTATAGATAAAAGACCCATGGATGGATAGTATACATCATGTTGTTTCTATTGGTATGTGGCATGTCACGTGGATCCTCATGGTTGAGGAGAAATGAATTTTTGAAGATGACAAAGTGAATTGAAGTAGGAAGTACATGTAGGCCATGAAGATAATTAAAGAAAAGAATTACAAAATAAGAAATTGTCAGGTCGGCCCTAATGTTAAAAGGAAGTGACATAAATGGTATAAATAAATATCATTATACATTCATTTGATACACAAGTCAAATTTTAGAGGAAAATAGAAGTAAAGAAGGTCGGATTTCAAGGGAGGATGAAGTCTTTTGGTGATGTGTTCTAAGGTATGTTATTTTCAGGTCATCTTACCATTTTTGCTATAAATGTTTTTATAGAATGATTCAGATGGTGAAATTTCTATGGCATTGAGAAGACATATCAAGGTACCTATGGTAAAAATTTCAGCTCTTGATTCGCTATAATTATGGAGATACACTCTGTGGAAGATAGGGTTTGTGACCAGTCCTAAAGCTATTCAATAAACAAGTGTTCTAGGTAAAACAATCATAACTTATTCATCGAGAATCCAAATGACGTGGAAATATTTTCATTGGAAAGAGTATGGACTTTAGTTTATTGTGTGTGAGTTTCATAATCTGATGTTAAATAATGAGCGCGGGGCATTTTGTACAAGTTCGGTCTTCTGAATAAACCAGAATTGAACAAGGTCTACCATTCTCTCTATAACTTCTTTTTGGGGAGGATTCAAGGAGTGAAACTTGGAGGAGTTTCAGAGAATAAATTGAGTAATATTATCTATAGGATCATAGTACTCCAAGAATTGAAGAATTGCAGAAATTGAAGAAGTCTCAGGAAGCATTATCAGGTTCTATGTGATGATTGGTTGATGGTGATGATTTAATGTAAAGTTCATTATCAAAGTTCTATGTGATGATTGGTTGATGGTGATGATTGAATGTAAAAGTTTTATTATCTCCATATATTCTTGGGTGGAAGGGAAAGGGCAAGGATGCGGAGAGTTAAATTCTCTTGATATTGTAGGATTGTATATTCCTCTTGGAGGTTTATCCTCCCTTACATTTGAAGTTGTAGCTACCTTGGAAGTCATTATTTCCCTTGAACAATAACTATTGATGATTTTTCATATATTGTGCATGGTATTGTGGTGTATTGGCTACGAATCTATACTATTGTTCATTTCTCATTAGATATAATTGAATGGTTTTAAGCATAAGTTGAAAAAACGTTTTAAATTGTACTTGATAATGTTTCACCCCCCTCAAGATCAACACCGTATCAGAGTGGGTTACCTTCGCATAATTTAACTAATCGGAAGGAAGATCCTAAGAAGAAATGTAGCTTATAAAATTCCAAATGGGATTCCACCATTTGATGGAAGCAATTTTTAATAATTTATAATAGAATGGAAACTTACTTGAAACTTTGAAGCATGTTTGTTTCATTTTGCTTCTGTGATACAATGCTTTGAAGAAACCAAAGACCGTGATCCCGTGGCTGAAGAAAAGGAACAACAAATTGGCATAGATACCATCCTAGATGAATTGATGTGATTTCAGTGAAATCTAAGGTGGGACCATGTGCATCATCAAAAGAGCTTTTGGACAAGCTAAAGGACCTTTATGTAAGGTAAGAAGAAGAAGAAGAAGAAGAAGAAGTTGAAACAAATTACAACATCCTCGTGATTTCAAAGAAGAAAATAGAGGTCAATTCTTTGGCTTTAATTGTGAAGGAGTAAGTCATGTTGAATTTGAAATGTCCTCATCCAAGGATTGGAAAGAAACAACACTCTAAGAAGAAAACTCCAAATGAAGAAGAAGAAAATCAATGTAAGAAAAAAATTATTCAACAAGAAGATGAGAATCTTTAAAATTGAAGATGTTGATTGAAAATAAAGCTCAAAGACAAAGAAAGAAAAACTAAGAAGGAATTAAGAAGGTGAAAGACAGCCAGAAGATTGAAGAAACAATTAGAAGACTTTGAGAAACTAAGAGAAGAAACCATTTCCCTTTGAAAACTCTACTCAAGAAGAAAGAAGAATAGGAGAAGTGAGGGAATGTCCAAATGATGAAGAAAGAAGAAGATCAGAGAAACTTGAACAAGAAGTTTTCTCATTGAGGAAGAGCTTAAGAAACCTCAAGTGACAAAAGACTTACACATCTTGGATGCATGGGCGAAAATTCATACAAAGAAGATGCAAATACCAACAAAAGGTTGAAGAAAGAGCCACACGGACAGTTGATGAGAAGGACCAGTAAGTACTGTAAAGAAGGAATGATTACAAAGAGATGAATATCCAAGAAGACCTCCTACCTTCAATCAAGATGAAGGAAACTACAGAAGAAGCCTAACTGTATGAAGGAAACTACGTAAGAATAGATCATGAACCCAAATGGACTACATCAAAAGTAAGCTTTTCCACTTACTCCGAGGTATCGTGTTCTATTCTTGGTCATTGTTATACTTGCAAAATTTGGACATAAGGCAATTAATTTCATTGATTATGCAATTAATCAATGAAAGGAACAACTACATAAGAAAAAGGAATGGTGTAAATAGAAGATATGAAATAATCGTGGATCTACCCAACGTGGTTATAATTCATTTTTCCCCATTAATGGACAAAAATATTGCATGCTAAAAAATGTAATTATCTTGGTCACAAAGCACAAGATCATGGATATATGAATGAAGATGTCCCTATGCCAACCACAAGATGGAGAAGGAAGAGATCCCAAACAATGAAGATTGTCGAATAGCATTGACTACCGAAGAATGTAAAGAAGAAGATGAATGGTACATAGACAGCTGGATGTTCTTCACACATGACCCAGGATCAAGACAAATTCATTAATGGAAGAGGAAAGGGTGGAAATGTTGCATTTGGAGATGACTCATCCGCCAAAATACTGAGAAGGTGTAGTAGAACTGGAAGAAAAAATGTAAAAGAAAGTGGATCTGACACCACACACACAAACTTAAAAATATTTAACAGGAGCATTGGCTTTGAACAGATTGATGGAGAGAGATGATATAGACAAAAGACCCATGGATGAACAGTATACATCATGTTGTTTCCCGGTGGTATGTGGCACGCCATGAGGATCCTCATGGCTGAGGTTCTCCACTTTTGAAGATGACAAAGGAATTGAAGAAAATAAAAAGAATTACAAAATAAGAAATTGTCGCTAGCCCTAATGTTAAAAGGAAGTGACATAAATGGTATAAATAAATATCATTATACATTCATTTGGATACACAAGTTGAATTTCAGAGGAAATCAGAAGCAAAGAAGGCCAGATTTCAAGGGAGGATGAAGTCTTTAAGTGATGTGTTCTAAGGTATGTTATTTCTCATATATTCTGCATAATATATCAAACTAAAAAAAAAAAAAAAAAAAAAAAAATTCTATGGTATTGAGAAGACATATCAAGGTACCTATGTTAAAAAAGTTCAGCTCTTGATTCTCTATAATAATGGATACACTCAGGAAGATAGGGTTTGTGACCAAATTCTGCTAGTCAATAAACATGTGTTCCGGGTAAAACAATCATAACTTCATCTATAGAATCCAAATGACATGGGACAAATTTCATTGGAAATATTACAGACTTTAGTTTCTTTTGTGTGAGTTCTAGAATCAGATATCAAATATTGAACTTAGGAATTGCATGTTCTCCTCAATAAACCAGAATTGAACAAGGTCTACCATTCTCTATAACTTATTTTGGGGAGGATTCAAGGAGTGAAAGTTCGAGGAGTTTCATAGAATACATTGAGTAATATATACGGATCAAAGTAGTCCAAGAATTGAAGAATTGCAGAAATTGAAGAAGTCTTAGGAAGCATTTTCAGGTTCTATGTGATGGTTGATGGTTGATGTTGATGATTTAATGTAAAGTTTTATTATCTCTCATATATTATTGGGTGGAAGGAAGGGGCAAGGATGGAGAGTTCAACTCTCTCTTGATATTGGAGGATTGTATCTTCCTCTTGGAGTTTTATCCCTCCCTTTACATTTGGAGGCTATAGCTACCTTTGGAAGTCATTACTTTCATTGAACAATAACTATTGAATATTTCTCATATATTGTGCATAGTGTATTGTGGTGTATTGTGGTGTATTGGTGTAACTCTTATACTATTGTTCATTGCTCATTAGATATAATTGAATGGTTTAAGTATAAGTTGAAAAATGTTTTAAATTGTTTTTGATACTGATTCACCCCCCTCTCAGTATCAACATCACTAACTCATTAACTCTGTAATTACTATGGTAAAATATGGTAAAATATAGTTATACATGATTGAAAGTACTAACCCACTAAATACTTTAAGCATTGTCCAACTAAGCATGGTCCTCATTTTTTATCTCATTTGAGTGAGGAGAATTTCTGATTTTCAATAATTCTTTTTATAGAATCTTTTTCTATTAGACTATGCATAAGTAATACATTATTACAAGTTTCAAGTGTTTGATAATTACTTCAACTTTTGGATTTATACTACATACCACTATTATGTTAAAACATTTATGAGAAACATATTTAATCATAAATACATTGAAATGTTGGTACTATTTAACAAAAATTTCCTTGTGAGGAAAAAATTACCCATTGAATTCCATCTTTAAAAGAGTTTGAAATCAAAATTTGATGCCAATATTGTTTATTATTTGCGTTGGTTGTCATTGATTTCAACCCTTGAATCAAGTCCGGTAGCTATTTCCGGTGGCCCCAGCAACATGGTTAAGAGACCCAAGTTTGTTTAAGAAATAAAGGCTTGAAGATCAATATATTTTTCAAGTGAGACTACTCTATATGGATAGTACTTGTCGTGTTGTTTCCGTTGATATGTGGAACATCACATAACTCCTCACGGTTAGAAATTTATGGCCTTGTGAAGTTCGATAACCCTCATGAGTTTTTTAGAAGCCATAGAAGGTCAAAGAAGTCAAAATTATTCTAGAATCTCCTAGAAGAAGTTGACTAGTAAAATGAGTGAAACTAGGAGTTAATCATGGGTTAAGTGGTTATATTAAAAAAATAATTAAAAATAAATTAATTGCAACTAGAAGTGGAGAACTTACTATTTGTTGGAAGTGGTTAAGTTAAGTGGACAAAGTGGTTAAGTGGATACTTCTACAGGAAGTTACTTGGAGAGTATAATAAGAGAGAAAGGGTTTCCCATTGGCATCTATTGAGTATATTGAATATCTACAAGTGACTCAGGTAACCAAATGATATCTAAGGTGAATTTCATAAGGAAAGTAAAGTAAATAAGGATGAAAATTCAAGGGAGGATAAAGTTTAATTGATGATGCTTTCTAAGGTATGTTATTTACAGGTCATCTCACCATTTTTACAATAACCTTTTTTATAGAATGATTCAGCTAAAAAAATATGGAGGCCACTCAGAAGACATATCCAAGTAACTATGATAAGAATTTCAACTTGTGCGTCATTTTATTTTGGTAGAGACACTATATGGAAGATAGGGTTTGTGGCTAGTCCTGAAACTAGTCTAAAACAAGTGTTTCATAAAAACGTCATAACTTCTTCATAACAGACCCAAATTCAGTGAGACCAAATGAATTGGTTATCGTACAATATGAGTATGTTGTGTACCATTTTTCAGATCCATACAAAAAATATTACGCACGTGGCATGCTCTACAATTTCTCTCTCTAGAATAAGCCAGAATTCAACAAGCTCTGCCATTTTTGCTATAAATTATTTTCTGGGAGGTTCCAAACAGTGAAACCTAGAGGAATTATATAGAATACACTGAAGAAAATTGTGTACCATTTTCAAAAATTTACTCACTAGAGGTACAAAGATATGCTATTTGAAAGTTAAGGTTTGTGGATAATCCAAAAAGGGTACTGTGAGACTTAGGTAAGGGTTGATGAAGATTCCATTCCTTCTTTTCTAAATTTATTGGTACATTTTGAGGTTGAATATCAGTTAGGGTTTGTTGTGAGGGTTTTCTACATTTAACTTATGGTTCATGGATTATGTATGGTACTTGGTTCATGAGACATAGTTGTTATTCAAGCACATAATTTGAGTATTTTGCTATGGTATATCTTGTGATTGTTGGAGCACTTGCGAGGCACCTTGGTTGAGGTGTGATGCTGAATATTGATTTGATTTGAGGCCACATTTCAATTAGTGTTTGGTATATGGTTGATGTAATGGCTTTCTCCATCTAGCTTATGGTTCATGGTTTGTGAATGACACTTCATTGATGAGACATATTTGTGGTTCTAGCACATGGTTTGAGGAAAAAACTTGTGGTATAGTGTTTGAGGTATACGTGATTAGATCAGATTGGTTGATGAGTATACAATGATAGGTTTCTCATTGACATATTTGACAGAACAAGTTGAGGCAATGACATATTCAGTTTCTACATTTGACACTTTTATTTCAGGGCGGTTGGACGAGGCAAGGAAAGGTGGTTGTAGCCACCTTTCGATTGTAACCAGAGAACTTAGGGGGTTCTAGCCTCCTTCTTATTGGAGCCATAAAATTAGGGAGTTGGAGATTCCCTCGGGTTGTAGCCTAAAACCTAAGGGGTTGGAGCCTCCTTCTAGTTGGAGTGGGAAAACAAAGGAAGTTGGAGCTTCCTATGAATTTACTTCTTTAACATATAAGAAAAAGAATTATGTGGTTTTCTCATGCATTTGGTTTCCACATAAGAATACTGGTGTACTGTGTATTGTATTGATGTGTATGGTTGCTCATTGTTCGCTTATACTACTTATATTGGATGTCATTATACACTTCTTATAACTTGATTAATATACATTGTGCTTAAAATATTAAAAGGGTTAAAAAGTGAAAGAAATTACACATTACTAATTCGCCCTCCCTCTCAGTAATCCAACAATTGATATCAGAGTGAGGTTCTTCAAGAAACAATTTAACCACTGGAAGGAGATCATGGATCACACTAGAGTTGGGATACCACAGTTTAATGGTGAGAAGTATGCACTATGGAGTAGAAAGATACATACATACAAACAAACACAAGGATTTGATGTTTGGAAATCAGTTCTGGATGGATACAAAGCACCAACTACTCCACCAATAGACCAAAATGGAAGGAAAATTGCAGAATGTGATGCAAGAGAAAATAATGCAATTCAAAATGGTGTAGATGAATCAATATACACTAAAATCATGCATTGTGAATCCACCAAAGAGATGTGGGAAAAACTAAAGACTATCTATGAAGGAGATAAAAAGGTTAAGGAAGTCAAACTTCAACTTTTCAAAGCAAAGTTTGAACAATTGAAGATGAAGGAAGATGAAAACATAGAAGTCTAATTTCTATGCATTGATGAGGTAGTAAATGGAATCAAAGGCTTGGGATATGAGATAAAATAACCTGTAGTTGTTAAAAAGGTATCAAGGTCTCTACCAATGATATTTGATCCAAAGATCTTAGCCCTTGAAGAAAGAGATGATCTAGATACAATGACTATGGATGAACTACATGGGATACTCACAACTTATGAAATGAGGACATAACAAGACATTCCAATTACAAAGGAAAAAGCTTTCAAATCATCTATGAATATAAAGAAAGGAAACAAGCAACCATCAAAGTTAGTTCGCAAGCAAGATCCAAAGTCAGAATCCAATGACAGTGATGATTCAAAAGATGATGAAGAACTAGCCAATTTTGTTAGAAATCTAAAATTGGGATTTGGTAAGTACAAAGGTAAGATTCCATTAATTTTCTTTAATTGTGATGGTATTGGTCATTTTTCTAACAAATGTTCCCACAAGAAAAATAAAATATATGAAGAAGATGAAGCTACAAAGAAACAAATATATAAAGGAAACAAACACAAAAAGAGATCCTTCAAGAAAAGTCTATGAATCAAGGAAGACAGCTCCTCTTCAAATGAAGATGAAGTTAGCGACATCGATACAAAAAGAGTACTATTTATGGAAGTAGAAAACTCCGATGAAGAAGAATCTGAAAATGAATATGAAGAAGAAGAAGTTGATCTCATGGCAGAATTATTGAGAACCTTTGAGGTAATAAAAAGGGAAAAGAAGAAAAACAAGAATCTCCGGGAAAAACTAAAAAAGAAAGAAGACACTAAGAATTCAAACTCTGAATAACTAGAGCAGATGATCATTGAGTTGAAGGTTCAAATAGAAGAAGATAAAAGGATTGATGAAGCACTCAAAAGGAAGTTAGAAGAAAGAGACAGTTTTCGACAGCCAGGACACCTCAACAAAATGGAGTTGTTGAGAGAAAGAACAGGACAGTACAAGAAATGGCCAGAACAATGTTGATGGATTCCAAGTTAACAGATGTTTTCTAGGCACAGGAAGTACATATAGAAGTTCACATTAAAAATAGAGTAATGCTAAAAAACAATAGTGATAAGACTCCCTATGAACTATGGAAAGGAAGACCAGCTAATGTGAAGCATTTCAAAGTCTTTGGAAGCAAGTGCTACATTAAGAGATAAGACGATAGAATGGGAAAGTTTGACTCCCGAGTGGACTAGGGCATACTGGTTGGATACTCAAGCTCAATGAAAGCATAAAAATGTTTCAATATAAGGCTTCATAAGATAGTGGAAAGTATCAATATGACAATTGATGAGATGAGTGGACGTAAAATAAAAGAGGAAAGTAAGAAACCAATGGAATGATTTCTTGAAGAGGAAGCAAATGAAGAATATACAAAAGAGGAATATGTCGAAGAACAGGAAGAAGATGAGAAAGAAAAAATAGGTCTCCAAGAACCTCCAAATACACCCAACAGAAGATTGTAAAAGAATCATCCATCATATCAAATCATTGGAAATAAAGATACAGGGGTAACAACCAGAAGAAAAATATGCTCATAAAAACAACAACATATAGCATTGTTATCTACAATTGAGCCAAGAAACTTTGAAGAAGCTACCAAGGATGAATTTTGGATCAAATAAATGAATGACGAATTAGATCAGATAGAGAAGAAAAACACTTGGGAACTGGTTCCAAGGCCTAGGAATAAGAATGTGATCGACATAAAGTGGATGTTTAGGAACAAGTTGAACGAAGACAGACACGTTACTAGGAACAAGGCAAGATTGGTTTGTAAAGGATATGCTTAGGTTGAAGGTATATATTTTGAAGAAATGTTTTCTACAGTTTCCATAATGGAAGCAATCTGATTGATCCTAGCATATGAAAGCTCCAAGAATATTAAAGTGTATTAGATGGACGTGAAATCAACCTTTCTGAATGGGGAACTAGAAAAAGAAGTCTACATTGAGCAGCTAGAAGGATTTCAGTTATCAGATAATGAAAATTATGTTTGCAAGTTAAGAAGGCCTTGTATGGTCTCAAACATGCCCCCAAATCCTAGTAATCAAGACTAGATAAATACTTGCATCAACAAGGCTTCATAAAGGGAAATGTAGACATCAACCTCTACATCAAGGTAAATCAAGATAGCATTTTATTGATTGAAGTTTATGTTGACGATATTATATTTGGTAGTGTTGATGATAGGATGAGCCAGAAGTTTGCAAGAGATATGCAGAATGATTTTGGGATGTCATTAATTGGAGAATTATCATTCTTCTTGGGTCTTTAGATATGTCATAGAAACCAAGGTATTTTTATCTCTCAAACCAAGTATATCAGAGACATTCTAAAGAGGTTCAGTATGGAAGATTGCAAACCAATAAATACTCTTACGCAAACCGGTTGGAAGTTAAGTAAAGATGATGATTCAAAGGCTACAAATAAGAGGTAGTACATGTGAATGATTGGAAGCTTAATTTATGTGATAGCTTCCAGACCATATGTGATGCAGATAGTTGGACATGTGGCACGATTTTAGGAAGCACCAAAGGAATCACATGTTCTAGAAGTGAAGAGAATATTCAGATATCTAAAGGGTACATAAGAATTTGGATTATGGTATCCAAAAGGAAAAAATCTATCACTTTTTGCTTACACAAATGCAGATTGGGCATGTTGTATTGATGACCAGAGAAGTACAAGTGGAACAACTTTCTACTTGGGAGAGTGCTCGATATCTTCGCTAAGAAAGAAATAGTCTTCAATGTCTCTATCTACAATAGAAACAAAATACATTGCAACGACAACATGTTGTACACAGGCTCCATGGATGAAACAAACTTTGAAAGATATATAGATTGAGTATGATGAGCCCATTCCGATATATTGTGAAAACACTAGTGTCATCAATATTTCAAAGAATCCAATGATGCATTCCAAGACAAAGCACATTATGATCAAGTGTCACTTTCTACGATAACAGGCTGCAGAGAAGAACATCAGAGTTGATTATGTGGGAACAAAAGAACATGTTGTAGATATCTTTACAAAACCTCTTCCAAGGGAAGCTTTTGAGTATCTTCGACAGAGACTCAAAGTAATTTCTACTCCAAAATGAATGCTTTTGAATGCTTATCTTGTATGTATTAGATTTACATGAGGAAGCTCCATAAAGAGGATAGTTCAGTTTGAGGAGAGTGTAGTCAGGGCGAGCAGCCCCAGGGATAATTTAGTTAGGGGGAGTATCACTAATTGGAAGTCACCTTTTCCATTGACATCAATGAGGGAGAGATTATTTAGATGCATGGAGAGAGATGTTTGTAGGCATGATTCTAGGGGGAGCAAAGGTCACATGGGGAGAATGAGCAATATGACTCCAATGTTGCATCAAAGTGTTGCCATCAATACCAAAGGGGGAGATTGTTGATTATTTGAGTTGGTTGTCATTGATTTCAACCAAGCAAGTTCAGTAGCTATTTTTGGTAGATTTAGCGGCATGGTTAAGGGACCCAAGTTTGTTTAAGAAATAAATGATTGAATATCATGATATTTTCAGGTGAGACTACTTTATATGGATATTACATGTCATGTTGTTTCCGATGATATGTGGAGTGTCACATAACTCCTCATGGTTAGAAAGTTATGGCCTTATGAAGTAGGATAACCCTCATGAGTTTTTTAGAAGCCTAGAAGGTCAAAGAATTCAAAAATAATCTAGAATCTCCTAGAAGAAGTTGACTAGTCAAATAGGTGAAGCTAGGAGTTAATCATGGGTTAAGTGGTTGTATTAAAAAAATAATTAAAAATAAATTAGTTGCAGCTAGAAGTGGAGATCTTATTATTTGTGGGAAGTGGTTAAGTTAAGTGGACAAAGTGGTTAAGTGGATACTCCTAGAGGAAGCTACTTGGAGAGTATAAATAAGAGAGCAAGGGTCTCCCATTAGAAACTATTAAGTATATTGAATATCTACAAGTGACTGAGGTAACCAAAGGAGATATACGGTGATTTTCATAGGGAAGGTAAGTAAAGAAGGCCGAAAATTCAAGGGAGGATAAAGTTCTTTTGATGATGCTTTTTAAGGTATGTTATTTACAAGTCATCTCATTATTTTCGCAATAACATTTTTGCTAGAATGATAAATGTTTTAGCTTGTGGGTCATTGTATTTTGGTAGAGACAGTCAGTGGAAGATAGGGTTTGTGGCTAGTTCTGAAACTAGTCTAAAACAAGTGTTTCGGGGAAAAAAATCATAAACTATTCATAACAGACCCAAATTTAGTGAGACCAAATGCATTGGTTAGATTATAATATTTTGTTTGTTGTGTACAATTTTCATATCCATATAACAAATATTCCATGCATGGCATTCTCTACAAGTTCGCTCTCTAAAATAAGCCATAATTCAGCAAGGTCTGCCATTTTTGCTATAACTCCTATTCTGGGAGGTTCCAAGCAGTGAACCCTGGAGGAATTGTAGAGAAGACACTGAATAAAATTGTGTACCATTTTCAGACCTTTACTCACCAGAGGTACACCGTTATGCTATTTGAAATTTAAGGTTTGTGGATAATCCAAAAATGGTACTGTGAGACTTAGGTAAGGGTTGATGAAGATTCCATTCTTTTGTTTCTGAAGTTATTGGTACATTTTGAGGGTGAATATCAGTTAGGGTTTGCTATCAGGTTTTTTTGCATTTGACTTATGGTTCATGGTTTATGTATGGTACTTGGTTCATGAGACATAGTTGTTATTCAAGCACATGATTTGAGTATTTTTCTATGGTATATCTTGTGATTGTTGGAGCACTTGTGAGGAACCTTGGTTGAGGTGTGTTGTTGAACACTGATTTGATTTGAGGCTACATTTCAGTTAGTGTTTGGTATACGGTTGATGTACGAGATTTCTGCATTTAGCTTATGGTTCATGGTTTGTGAATGCCACTTCATTGATGAGACATATTTTTGGTTCTAGCACATGGTTTGAGGAGCAAATTTGTGGTATAATGTTTGAGGTATATGTAATCAGATCAAATTGGTTGAAGAGTATACAGTGATAGGTTTCTCAATGACATATTTGAAAGAACAGGTTATGATAATGACATATTCAGTTTCTACATTTGTATTTATATTTCAGGGCGGTTGGACGGAGAAAGGAAAGGTGGTTGTAGCCACCTTTCGATTGTAGCCGGAGAACTTAGGGGGTTGTAGCCTCCTTCTGGTTGGAGCCAAAAAATTGGGGAGTTTGAGCTTCCCTCAAGTTGTAGCTTGAAAACTAGGGGGTTGGAGCGTCCTTCCAGTTGGAGTTGGAAAACAAAGGAAGTTGGAGCTTCCTATGAATGTACTTCTTTAATATATAAAAAAAATCATTATGTGTTTTTCTCCCGCATTGGGTTTCCCCATAAAAATATTGATGTACTTTGTTGTATTGATGTGTATGTTCATTGTTCGCTTATACTACGTATATTGGATGCCATTAATACACTATTTATAAGATGATTAATATACATTGTTATTAAAAGATTAAAAGAGTTCAAAAATGAAAGAAATTACACATTATTGATTCACCCCCTCTCAATAATTCAACAATGATGTCATGTACATTTTTGTTTTTATGTCCTTATAAACACATATAATGATCACGCAAAGCGAGAAAACAATATGTATACAATTCATCTATACAGTTCTCACCCCCTCTCAATAATCCAACAATGATGTCATGTACATTTTTGTTTTTATGTCCTTGTAAGCACATATAATGATCACGCGAGGCTCGAAAACAATATGTATACAATTCATCTGTATACAGTTCTAACTTTTGGGAAAGACATAATTTCACTTTCTATTTGTTTTTTTAAATTTATTTATAGAAATCGATTTATCTCAGATTTCATTGGTGGTATAGCATTCACCTCCACATAGGGGTTTGGAGCGACAGGTGGGGGCGTCACGCCAAAGTTAGATCCCTCCACGCACTGTACGAACGAGGAAATAGTTTTGTGTGATCCTTTTTTTAAAATTTTATTTCTATAAATTGATTTACTTCATATTTCATTGGTGGTATAGCATTCACCTCTACATCGAGGTTTGAAGTGGGAGGTGGGGGCGTCATGCCAAAGTTAGTTCCCTCCACGCATTGTACGAACGACAAACTAGTTTTGTGTGGTTATTTTTTTTAAATTTTATTTCTATAAATTGACTTACCTCATATTTCATCGGTGGTATAGCATTCCCCTCTACATTGAGGTTTGAAGTGGGAGGTGGACCAAAGTTATCTCCCTCCACGCACTGTAAGGAAGACGGACTAGGTTTTTTGTGGTCCCTTGGCACTTGTGAGTGATACAATCATGGGTAAGAGGAGATTGATATTCAAAACAAGTTTCTCCATCTAGCCATAGGATTAGAGGTTATTTTTGTCGATTACTAGTGTGGTATTATTTTTGTTGATTTACTAGCGTGGTATCAATGTTGGAGGGCCATAGGCTATTTTGATAGATTATTAAGTCATATGCATTTGAACTATTTCAATAGATTTACTATTTCAGTGCATTCTTTACTTAATAGGATTCGCATCAACTCCACCACCACCCTCTTGGTTTACATTAACTTCGCCACCCTCTCTTTGTTTAGAAAATAAAATTCTGTTACAAGCATATTAGAATTCATTTTTGTGTTGTCTATCATGTAGTAGGTATATTAGAATGCATTTAGACGAGGCCCTCTATATCTTTGCTTATATAGACATAAATATATTTCACTCAAGACCAATCAATTTCAATGTTTTTCAATAACATGCAAAGGATCACTCTATTTGATACCATGAATGCCTTAATCCTCGTGGGTGGTTTTGGAACAAGGATACGCCCCCTTACTTTGAACCTTCCAAAGCCTCTAATCGACAATGTTTTTCAATAACATGCAAAGGATCACTCTATTTGATACCATGAATGCCTTAATCCTCGTGGGTGGTTTTGGAACAAGGATACGCCCCCTTACTTTGAACCTTCCAAAGCCTCTAATCGATTTCAGTGACAAACCCATGATTTTCTACCAACTTAACAAAACACCTGTATCGATTTGGTTAATTGAAATGGGAGTTTATGGATGTGGTCATCCATTTTCATCAATATGTTTTTATTTATGCTTGTAGGTAGACTCTTTCAAGGAGGTGGGGTAGATGATGTTGTATTGGTTGTCAATTATCAACTTGAGATATGTTCTTCTTTTATAATATGTTTTTATTTATGCTTGTAGGTAGACTCTTTCAAGGAGGTGGGGTAGATGATGTTGTATTGGTTGTCAATTATCAACTTGAGATATGTTCTTCTTTTATATTAAGTATGTGATTCAGGTTGGATGTAATATGAAATTGATTTATTTGGATAATATATTATTTTTTTTTAATGTAGGTTTGGTTTGTTTGGAAGTTTTAGGTGTGATTAATTATATGTAAGAAAATAAATCACTCCTTTGTTGGGTATTCATGTACGTCCAAATCTTAACTTATTCAAACTCTTCCAACTATTTTACTCAAAACTATTTTTCTATATAATTTGTGTCTAATTTTTGAGGAAATTAACCTGGTCGAGTGATTATTGGTTTGTTACTATTAGTTGATAATTAATAACCCTGATCTTCAATGTGTTGATAAAGAGAATAACTAGTTTGTATATAATTCCATGCACAAATAATATTATGTTTGGGGCTTTTTGTAAAATTTTGGTTCATTCTCTTTTGTATTACTATTCATTTTTTCAAATTTTGTTAGTATTTTTTCTTATTTTAAATTTCAACATTTTACAATTTTAAATTAATTGTGTATAAATTTTTTTAAATGTTCAAACTAGTTGCAATATTCATTTATGTAATATATGCATTTTACCTTGTTTTTCTTAGTGATGATTGGAAAAAACGATTCTTATATTTGTTGGAAATAATATCTTAAAGCATACACAAATTTATGTGCACTAATGCATTTTTGTGTGTTGTTGGAAAAATCAATTCTAAAAAAAATAATGTAGATAGACATCAAAATTAAGAAAACAACAATACAATTGTAATGATATATTTTAGGAAACATAATTTGTAAGAAATGGTTAGCAAATTAGCTACATTCATAGGAGTTTCATAACTACATTCATAGGAGTTTCATAACTACATTCATAGGAGTTTCAGTACTTGCACACACAATGTGGATCCAAAAATTGAAAATTTGCTCATTTTTCTTTTTGGGTAATAAGGATTGTCATCATTTTGTTTTCCTCCCTTAAAATCCTTTTGCTCATTCTTTTTTAGTTTTAAATGAAAAAGTGATTATTTGTATCACAAATTATGATGAAGTTTTTGGTAGAGTTTGAAGCCAAGCTAGGTTTTACATTACAAAATAATGATATGAATTGCAGAGTATGATGAATTTTTTGATAGAGTTGAAGCCAAGTTGGGTATCTAGATCCAGTACTCATGAGAAATAGTCTCTATCCAGGGAAAAGTTCATTGATAGTTTGGGGAAGTGATCCATATTATATTGAGAACGAAATGAGATACAAAAGGAAATATAGAAGAGAAAATAGAAATATAGCGAAACCCAACTTCTTTTAATAAATAATAGAATACTATAGAACAAAAACTGGATAGAAAGGTGGTAACTTATCTCTAAAGAGAAAGAGATGCCAGCTACGCTCATTCACAATAATCATTACATCATACTCCATTGCATGCTCAAATAAACTACTTCACCTTGATTTTATATGAGAGAGTGAGAGGAGAATGATTCCCATGATGCATGTGGGATAAATTGGTCTAAATTTACAAAATTCCATAGGCATGTAAAACACAAGGATTTCCCTGGAGGTCACCCATCCCAATACTACTCTAGCCCAAGCACACTTAACTATAGAGTTTTGATAGGATCTGATGCATTAATGTTTTGGGCATGTACATAAGACCACTACGAAATCATTACATAATGGATGCAACTAACAAATGGAAATGACACTACATTACATTCCCCATCAAAAGGGTGAATAACATGGTTTATCAAGACCACATGCTTGAAAATGTTGATTTAGTGGAAACAGTGGATGGACACTGAGGTCCACCTAGATCATCCCCCCCCCCCTTAAGAAGAAATGGTCCCCATTGCATCAAGTTCCCTTGGGATTTTGGGAAACTTTTGCTAAATTTGAACCTTGGTGAGCCATTACATTACATTCCCCATCAAAAGGGTGAATAACATGGTTTATCAAAACCACATTCTCGAAAATGTTAATTCAATGAAAACGGTGGATGCCCACTGAGATCCACCTAGATCAGTCCCTCCCCCCCGCATTAAGAAGCAATGGTACCCATTGCATCAAGTTCCCTTGGGAGATGGGGACAATTTTGATAAATTTGAACCTTGGTGAGCCACTTTCCTTTCTGAAGTAGTTTTCTTGTTTGTACTTTCCATTAGCCTATTGAGGGATGTCATGAACATGTTGTTGGAGGGGCCGAATTTACTCAAAAAATATGGTTGCATGATCTGCCTTGGTCTGAGTGTGGGAGGACTCTGTAGGTGAAGATGCAATAGAAAGATCTATATCAATGGGGGATAATGGTTGGAATCTCAAGCACACCTGAAAAGGGTCGTGGTCAATAGAGCTATGTCGATCATATGGACGACTCACATTCCTTGAAAGGGAGTGTTTGTAGATTGGACCATTGGGTAAGGGAGCATTGGGCACCAAGTCAATGGAATTTTTTACTTGGTAGTGTAGAGGCTGAAGAAAAAATATCTTTGTGCTCCTCTACAATCTTGTCAACATGCTTATCTTGTATAGAAATGTCTTGGGCTGAGGTTGTGGTGGTCGTAGTGACCTTATGTTCACCTTTTGATCAGGTGGTGAAGAGGGAAAACTTTGTGGCACTGTTTCGCCAAGATAAATGAAATGAAAGTAGTTGTAACTACCTCTAGTATTATGTAGAGAAGACCCCCCAGAGTATTAATGACACTTTGAAGTTGAGACTCATTGATAACATGGCATTTCCACATATATGGTTTTCGTAAAATAACATCACATAATTCAAGTGGGGAAACATCACACAGTACCTCATCCTTGAAGGGATTTATGATATAGGACAGGAGACAATGTTGACTGACGTGAATGTCTCGTCCTTGTATCAACCATTTGATGGTGTATGGTTGGGGGTGTGGCATTAATGGTAGCTTCAATCTCCTGATGTCCTTAACTGAGATCGGGTTCTTCTAAATCCCGCTATCAACAATGAAATGCAGTTGGGTCTTCTTTACCCACATATGTGAGTGGAATACGCGCTTCCCCTCCTTAGGCTCCTCTGGTTCTTTTGGTTGTATTATTTTGGATGCAATGGTAGTTATGGGTTCTGCATAAATGATTTGTTTCCTTTTATTATACTCTGAATCACTGTCCAAGTCAGGTTTTGATTCTTTTTCTTTGAGCTTGGTCACCAATGACTGTCTCGAGTGACATTCATCGATGTTGTGCCAGGGAATTTTGTGGAACTCGCACCACTTTCTGGTGTCCTTCTTAGACTTCCTATCACCCTTCTTAGTTGGTGGCTTGGATTGGTTTTATTGAGATTGAATCTCCTTGCTTTGTCTTTTGTTTTGTGAGTTAGAGTTTCCTTTGTTATTCTTCTCTTGTGGAACATTTGCAAACCCAAACTCTCGCTTACTTTGTTGATTAAATATCTTCTCTATTTTGACAGCATGTCGTTAAATGACTCCCAATGTGGAGATGTCCAAGAAGTACATATATGTTTGGATGTACCTATGCAGACCACTACAATACTTCAAAACTAGGTGCCATTCAAAGTATTTGATACCCATCTTTGAGAGAAAGGTGTGAAATATTTTGTTGTACTCCGGCACCATCTGGTCTCTCCCTTGACATGGAATCATCCATCTCATATATTGGTCATCATAGCTTCCAACATGGTATAACTCCTTCTTGAGGGAATCGACAAAGGCTTCTCAGGTGGATTCTCTCTCGAATGATGTAGATTCATCCACGATGTTCCTCTCCAAGTAACCTTCCCCCAAATATTTGACACAGGGAAGGGCTTTATAGAGCGTGAAGGTGATATTTTTTCCATTAGAAAGTTTTTGGACATAGTAATAACCTTCCAGTAGATTCAACCATTTCTTTAGAGAATCTACATCGATCTAGCATTCAAATAAGGGGATATCAAAATCAACTTGTACCTTGAAGGGTGTCGCACATAAAAAATGACTGCTTGTTGAAGATGCCTCAATCGCTATCGATAGTCGTCGAAGGACTTAAGAGAAGTTGTCCATCATTTCGCTCCTCTATCGCATGAGGGCTTCCTCGAGCAACATCTTGAAAGGATATTTTTCTCTCTCATCTCTCTTTTCTTCCACCATGGGAGGTCACTTGCACTGGAGAGAGCGATTATCGTCAAACAAAACTAGCTCGAGACCCAAATCTCTATACCCTAACCTCATTGGACACATGCACTGAGAAATGACAAGGAGCAGACTGCTCTGATACCACTGATATGAATTATATTGAGAACAAAATGAGATACAAATGAAATTATAGTGAAACCCAACTTCTATTAATGAATAACATAATACTATAGAACACAAACTGGCTAGAACAATGTAGCTTCTCTCTAAAGATAAAGAGATGTCAGCTACGCTCATTTGTAATGAGAATTACATCACACTCCATTGCATTCTCAAAGGAGCTCCTTCACCTTAATTATATATGAGAGAGTGAGAGGAGAATAATTCCCATGATGAATGTGGGATAAATTGGTTGAAGTTTACAAAATTCCATAGGCATGTAAAACACAAGGACTTCTCGGGAGGTCACCCATCCTAGTACTACTATATACCAAGCATGCTTAACTGCAAAGTTATGATGGTGTACGTTGCATTAACATTGTAGGAATGTACATAAGACCATTAGGAAATCATTACATGATCGATATAATTGACAAATGGAGATGACACTACATTATATTTCCCATCAAAAGGGTGAATATCATGTTTTTTCAAAATTAATGGCTCAAAAAAATTGATTTAGTGGAAAAGGTAGATGGCCATGGAGATCCACCTAGATCAAGTATCCAAATTTTGTATTGAAAAATTACATAATCTAATAGTTACCATTGTAGGATATGGTCGAGTTCCACAAATCATATGGCATAGAAGCCTTTGTAATGGTCACAAGGATATGTGCTTTGAATTCTTCACATTCCTTGTTTTACCATTTGGTGGGAGAACATTTTCTTCTTGTTATTCCCTTTGTATCACATTATGAGATCAGTTTCTATTTGTTTCATGATGAAAATATGTAATATATCCTTCTTTAAACAATATATTTCAAGAACCTTTGAATAATTTTGTATTCCCTAACATTTTCTATTTGTTTCATGACGAAAATATGTAATATATCCTTCTTTAAACAATATATTTCAAGAACCTTTAAATAATTTTGTATTCCCTAGCACCAATGATGAAGCTTAGAATAACAACCTTCATCTCATATCATCTTCAAGAGGTCACACTCACCATGGTTCTCAAGATTCCCTTTGTATCTTATATATCTCATATATTTCAAATTCATTACTATTGCATATGGATGAGCCATCTAAATATGGTGTAGTGGTGCTTGTTAGAGTCATAATAAAGAAAATAGCAAAAACATAATGTAAATAAATGAAGCAGTCAGGAAACCATGATGAACAGAGATAAATAAACAAAGGCAGAAAAGGCATACTCTATTCATCAACGCTTCTGTAAATCATCATGTACATAGATGTACATATATAATACAAAAGACCATAACTGTTATGTAACTGAATAACAGTTAGGTTAACTTAACTAACAAACTAACTTATGATTAGTCTTTTAACATCCCCCCTTAATCATAAGTTCGTTCTTGCCTGAAAAACTGCCACTACTTGACAATCACATGTGTCAAGCAAATATTCAGAG
>SNQJ01S0017184.1:42203-62391 GCA_010110895.2 Picea sitchensis
GCACCATGTTAGGTGGACCCGAGCATGGGGAAACCACTTTTTCAGACCCCCCCTACCGTTAAAGGTTGAAAGGTCGGGGGGGGGGTCCGAAATGCTGTGAGGACTGTCGATCTGGCGATGATGGATGTCGCCGATGGAGATTAGCGCGATAATTAGGCACTACACGACAAAGTGTCTTGTCTTTTCATGATTTGTAACCCCGAACGCACGGGAACCATTGATCTATTCTGACTGCCGGATCTTCACCACCGATCAAGTCAATCCTGTTGTTTGCTGGTATTTCGAGCCCAAAATGGACTATTTTGATTTGCTGCCAATTTATGCAGAAGCCTATTGAGATGACAAGGGACTTGTTTGACCTGGATATCTCCTGCGCACACAAAAAACGCGGTGGACCCATCGCATGCTCCATTAGTGGCAAATATGATGACAAGTATTTGAAACTCAAACCAGAACATGAACTCATCTTTCAAGAAAACGAAAAATATGGTGCAAAATAAGTTAAGTCGAGTAGGGGCCATGAAGCTGAATGATAATATAATGGAGAATAGGCTAAGCAAGCAACCACAAAAACTTAGAATTGATGGATTTATAACGTAAAGGGGGGAAAAGGGAAGGGGTGGAGACCTAGGTTACAACATTAGCTCCAACTGGGGATAACACGTCCCTGTGAGGTGCTAAGAACTTTATATCAGTGCCTTGGGATTAAATAACTGTTCTCACCATCTTTCTCTTACCTATGTTTCTGTCTGCCAACCCTGTGTATCCGCTACTATCTCTCATCCATGCATCTTATTGAACTAGAAACTACAACTACACCCCAATGCTTTTTTGGGGCTATGGAGTTTTTATTCACACACAACTAACTAATCAAATGCAAAAATAAAGAGAAACATCTATGGTACAAGAGGGAACTTCCCTCATTCTTAAACAAAATAGTGTTTCAGGAAGCGCCCATTTACTGAGCCATTGAAGATCTCTGTGTCATCTAGATTGTGCAAGATAAATGTGTTATTGTCCAGAACCTCAACCACCTTAAAAGGGACAAACCAGAGGTTTTCGAACTTACCGTTCTTGGACTTGTCATCCCTTCTGTCATCCCAACTCAAGGCCAGGTCACCTTCTTGAAAGATCTCCTTCTTGGTTTTCTTGTCAAAGGCTGATTTGATCTTGCTCTAGTGTGGTTTGGTCCTTTGATCCAATGCTTCTCTCTTTTTTTGAACCTCTATAATCTGGAAGATTCTCCTTTGGATGTCATTTGACTCCTCAATCTCTTCTTGTAAGAATTTTAGGACTGGTACACCAAGCTGGGTGGGAAAAACAGAGTCTACGCCATAAACAAGCTAAAATGGTGAGGTCCCCAAAGACTTCTTGGTGCTTCTTTTGTCGGCCCACAAAGCATACTTGAGTTTAGAGTCCCGGGATTTCTTGTTTTTGGTCAACAACTTCTTGATAATCCTTATGAGAGTTTTGTTTGATGACTCTACCAAACCATTCCCATGAGGGTAATAGGGCGTGGAATGTGTCAAGGAAATGTTATGACTGCCACATGATTCAATCATGGATTTGGACTTGAATGCTTGGGCATTGTCTGTTATAAGTTTTCTAGGGAAACCAAATTTGTCAATAATATTAGTTTCCAGGAAATTCATGATCACCTTGTTAGTGGAATTCCTGGTGGCAGAACCTCGATCCAATTGGTGAAATAATCGGTGGCAGTGAGAATCCACTTGTTCTTCCCACTGGAAGGTGGATTTATCTCACCTATTAAGTCTAACCCCCATTGTTGAAATGGACCACTGGAAGTGATAGGTATTAGGGGTAGTGATAGTAACTTCTGTTTTCTTGCAAATATCTTACATTCATTGCAAAACCTAACAATAGAAAATACATTAGAGAAAAGGGTGGACCAGTAGTACCCTGCCCTTAGGATCTTAAGAGTTGTGGCCTTCCAGTGTTGGTGTCCTCCACATATTCCTCTATACATTTCTATTGTGACTTGTTTGGCTTCATTTTCATCAAGGAATTTTAACAGGATGCCAGCAGGATCCTTTGAATACAAGCTCTGGTTTGAAATGCAGAATTTGATAGCCTTCAATTTGAGAGACCTGGCCTTTGTCTTCTTCTCATTTGGTGGACATTCAAAATGCTGCAGAAAATAAATGATATTTCTATACCAAGGTGAAGAGGAGTAATTTTCAAATACCTGTAAGTTGTCTTGTCTAGGTTGTATGATGGGTGCATCTGATTGGGTGAAGATTTGATGTAATTCTAACACCTTATAGTTTGATTCTGATAATAACTTGGCAAGTCCTTGTCCCTTGACCAACTTGGTGGGATTTACGTGCAGGTCATACTCCAATAGTTTGACAATACACTTTCTTTCTTTTCCCTCACTTTCTAGCTGGACCATAATCTCTTTGACACTGCTACTAGGAACAAAGACTGTTATGCTAGACTGCAACACATATACCCCGAAGGCTTTGAGTGCTTTGAATAACGCATAAGCCTGTTTCTCTAATATATCATAATTTATCTCAACATCTCAGAGAGCTCTACTAAAAAAGGCTATGGGCTGATCATTCCCTTCTCCATTTTTCTGTAGTAGTACAACAACAATGGTCTCCTCAGAAGCAAAATAGAAGATGAAGAAATCTTTGGTATAGTTAGGGCTGGCTAATATAGGGGCTTCAACTAAAGCTTGCTTGATCCTTTGGAATGTTGATTTTTCCTCTAGTGACCATTTTATCTCAGGATATTTCTTCAACATATTAGTGATAGGCTTCAGGATTTCGGCTAAATTTGGCACAAAGTGCCCTAGGAAGTTTATCTTGCAAATAAAAGATTGGATAACATTTTTATTTCTGAGGATTTCGATCTCTTGAATGATTAAAATCTTTTTGGATCGATTTTTATACCTCCTGTTGATATGATGTGGCCCAGGAGATTTCCTTATGGCATGGAAAAGTGAAACTTCCTAGGATTGAGAGATATTCTATATCTCCTGCATTTTAGGAAAACTTGCTCCAGATGTTGCAAATGTTCATCATCAGACTTGGAAAAAATGGTGATGTCATCCAAGTATATAACCATAAATTTGTCTTTTTCCCCCACAAAATCTATGTCCACGACCCTCTAAAAGGTGGCCCCTGCGTTCATCATCCCAAAAGGCATCTTGTCGTACATGAATGTTCCCCATGGGGTTGTGAACATTGTTTTTTCTTTATCCTCTTCATACACTGTTATCTGGTTATAACCAAAGTATCCATCTAACAAGGAAATTATGTGGGCACCTACCACCCTCTTTAAAATATGATCCATCTTGGGGAGGGGGTAATTGTATTTTAGAGAACACTTGTTGAGATTTCAGAAATCAACACACAAGCGTATCTCCCCGTTCTTCTTCCTCACAGGTACCAAGTTAGCCACCCAGTTTGAGTACCTCAATGGTACAATAATCTTTGCATCCAACATTCGTTTAAGCTCTTTCTCGATTATGGACTTTAGAATGGAATTAAATTGCCAAATATTCTGTCTGAATGGCTTGGAGCCAACCTTTAGAGGGATCTTGTGATGGATGATGTTAGTGTCAAATGTCTTTAAATCTTCGTATGACCATGCAAAAGTATCAGCAATTTTTTTGATGAGACTGACATACCCTTCCTTTTGTTTTGCAGCTAATGCTTTGGACAAATTGATGATCTTGGGATTCTCAATGGTCCCAATATTGCAATCTTTTACCTCTTCTTCTTGATTCTTCATGGAAGCTTCTCTGTATACATCATTACTATCATACAACCTTTCTAATGGAACTAGTCCTCTTGGAATGTGATTGGTTTTCAGCTCCACAATATCGTGGCCAATTATTGTCTTTAGTAGACAAGATGTTTGCTGATTTTCTAATTCATTATTTTCACTTTCTTGGCTTTCTTGGTCGATTGAGATATTGGAGAATTCATTAATGGTGTGTACAAATATCTGCATCTCTAGATCATCACTAAAGAATTTCTAGTGCTTTATGTTGCCTGGTATTGTTGTTCTATGTCTGATCTCTACCTGATATTTAATATTTGGGCTAATGGGAGGCCTGAAAGTGCTAACAGCTAAGGCCAAAGAATATGCCTTTTGATTTTTCTCTCCGGGGATGAAGGATATGTTAAATGCTAGAAATACGTGATTGATCATGTCCCATACCTCATTTCTTTATTTCTTGAGTCTCTATTGTTTAGCTTGATATATGTTCCTAACTTGACTGATGATTAACTTAGAATCACAAAAAAATGCTAGACAATCAATGGCCATGTCTTTGACAGTCTTCAATCCTAGCACCAGAGCTTCATATTCAGCTACAATGTTAGTAGTTTCAAACTCCAACTTATAAGAGAGTGTTATTACCTATTCTGAAGGGGAAATGAGGAGTATACATGCCCATGATCCTTCCTTTGATTAAGAGGCATCGAAATACATCTTCCATACTTTGTTTTTCTGACCTGTCAGTGGATGATCTTTGAGTTGACTAACTAATATTTTAGGTTCATCATTATTTAAATGAAAAATAGATGAACCAATCTCATCCTCAACAACATAAATTGGGTGACTGCTTGGGTTCTTATGATCACTGACAATGTAGGATAACCTTACCTCTCTGTATAGCCTCCTATGTTCACCTCCAAACACAGGGATGGTGGAATAAGTGAGGTCCATTTGTAATGATCCTCCTTGAACCTTCCTAGCCTAAGTTCTAGATAAGAGCATACCAAACTTTGGGGCAATGTCAACCAAAACAATGTCCATCACTACACTCTTCATTGGTAATTGTGCCAAAGACACCACCATATCCTTTATCAATCCCAAACATTTTACTTTATTAGAATCAATGGAGTACACGTCTTGGTAGGCTTTGGTGATCTCTAGATCTAGTTCTTCCATAACAACTTTGGGCATAACATTGTGCGAGGCTCCTGAGTCCATAAGGCAATTATGCAGGATGTTATCGTGGACATTTAAAGATATATAGAATGGTGGAGACACATCATATCCATCCTCAATGTGTGGACCCACAGTAATGGATGGGTTCTCATCCTGCAGACTAATTACATCAAAAGATACAATAGAAGGAGTTGGCTATAGAACTTTCATGATGGATTTTTTGAAAGGTTCATTCTTCATCAGTTCTGTCAAAGGCACATGGATCTTGATATTTCTCAACTCACATTCTAGGCTGAAAGAGGTTGGTGGCCTATCGACTTCCTTTATTTAAGGGACTACAGGTTTAAATGAGGGAAGTTGCTGAGATTTAGATGACATACCTTTAATTGGATTTGGCTTGGGAGGGACTTCAACCTGTTTGTTTTGATCATAGGTAGTGGCTTTGGGATCCCTTGTTCTTGTCCTCAAATCATAATTTTTTTGGGGTTGGCCTTGAATAACTCCCTCTTCCCCTATCTGATTATCAAACTGTTTTGACAATTGTGCTACCTCATATTCTTGCTATGTTAAGTGACTTGTATAATAATCTATTTCATTGAAAAGAACAACAATATCATCCACAACATCATTGTCTGCATCTATCTCCTCAATATGGTTGTTTTGGAAAGGAGGCACTACCCTTTGATTATCAACATTCCTCCTTTCTCTCTACATTATCTGAGGGGAATCGTTAGGCCTTATAAATTGCTTTGGATTTCTATTTCTAGCCCCTTGAAAATCCATGTTTGGTTGTTTAGATTCCCATTTCAACTTAGCTATTTCAGATGTTAGATCCTTCAAAGTTTTGGTCATTTCATAAAGTTTGGGATCAGATGTGGCTGGGTTAGAGGAGGCAGGGGAATCTTATCTTTGTTTCTTCTTGTCTTTATCAGATCTAGTCTTTAACCTGTCTGATGCCAAGATATTGGATTCAACCTCAATGGTTGCTTCCTGCATGGACAACAGTGTGGTGGATCTTCTCTCCCTCGGCAGAAAGGAGAACTCTGCATCAAATTCATTGGCGTAAGTGATCTTGGAAGAGGATTCAATTGGTTTGATCTCATTTGGGATTCTACCATACATCTTATTGAACCTCTTGGTGAAGTCTAAAATAGATTCACCATTCTTTCTCTTTAGAGCCCCAAACTCAGTGATGTAGTAGAGATAATCTCTCATATCTCCCCATTCCTTTATGGAAGATTCATCTAACGCCTCAATATCTGCGATGGAGGCCGGAGGGAGACCCCATAACCATTTCCTTACTTCCCCATCTAGACTCTGCACAAAAAACCTCATCCACACATTTGCATAGTCAATGTTAAAGTTGTTTGCAAAGCTATAAAAGGATACCAAATGTTCCTCAACAATGACATCACCCTCCCCATTATATCTTGGTAAATATTTCATGTAATCTGTGGTTGGGAGTGCATGTAAGACTACAGGCAGAACTAGAGGTGCATATCTAGCAACGATTATGGTATTCATCTTGTTAACGACCATGGCATGGGAAATAGGAATCTGAAGATTTATGGGAGTTGCAGGGGTGGATGCTGGACTGGATGATGAAGTAGAGTCGGGAGTTGAAGATATCTGATGTTCCTTGGAATTGTGATTCTCAGGGCTAGAAAATTCAAGCTGCTTATGATGATGAATATAAGTAGACTTTTTGGGCACAAATTTACCATTGAGGCGGGAGGTATATCTTTGAGCTACGATGGATTGTCTTAGTTTCCTTTTTGGCTCAGAGACTAGTGTGTCCTTCTTAGGGTTAGTATGAGCCTTGGTGGATTTTATGTGTTCAACTTTGGACTTGTTGAGTCCTTTTATGGGTGCCAATATTTCTTTCGTAAATTTTACTCAATGGAGTCGCCACTGGATTCTTTAACCATGGAGTCGCCAAGTGAAGGATATGCAGTCTAAATTTGTTTGGTCTTTGTTCACCATCAAAGATCATATCTTATTGTTGTCGTTATCCTAGGGAAATATATTGTGTTTCTTTGTTCCCCGACAACGACGCCAAAAGATGTTGGTCCTAAAGTCTGCACTTGACTGCTAAAGGGAAAAGCTAGGCCAACTCAAGTTTATGATGATTGGTTTTCTGATAAGTTGGTTTTGTTGGTCAACTTAATGATAGGTTTTTAAATATGGTACTATGGTTGAACATGCCGCACAGTATAAAAGTAGGTTCTCCTTTGCTAATGGTATGGATATTAATAAACAATTGGGGATATGAAAAGACAAACACAAGAAACATCAACAAGAAATGCAATGAATCACTTGCTATGTGGGAACAAAGACTTAAAATAATATCTTAAGACTTAGACAAAAATCCAGATGCAAATCATTCAACAGGTGGTCAATTAGTTAATCTATTCACTAAACAATAGTTGTATAACAGGTTGCATAATCAGTGAGCAAATAAACTAAAACCGTGGTTGAAAGAATAAGGAAATGTACATTGCACACATCACAAAATTTGCATTCAATACAAGAATCAACACATAAATATTTGAGTAAGGGAACACAACTGTCATCAAAATATATTCATTAGGTGGATAACTTTATAGTCATCTAAACAAGTCCAACCTCTTCTGTTTCTTCTATTTTTCTCCAAAAAAACTCCAATCCCCAAAACATATAGAAACTACATATTTATCAGAGTTGCAGAGGCTCTCGTCCTCCTAGGACCGAGACTCAGCTCTACATTACTAGTTGTAGAACAACTTATTAACTTAAACAAAACACAGTTGAAGTACAACAATGTATATTCAACACTGACTTAATAAAAAAAAGTGGTTCTTATCACACATAAAAGACCACTTGTCAATTTAATCTAAAAGAATCTTGCAGTTGAACAACTGAAAACTGATACTGGCAATAAAACTAGAATGATGCATGCACTAGAATGAACTAGTCTTGGTAGAAAAAGATTCAGAGTGATAGAACATAGTTCTGTATTGAGCACTGGCATGCACGCGAGTTGTTTGAGACCTCTGGAGGATAACTGGATGTCTGTGCAGATTTTCACATTATTTTCTTGAGGAAGAGGTAGGTCTTATNGTGTTTTGGAACCAATTTGCATCAATCTAGGACTGGAGCTTAACTCTTTGTCTGTAACACACATTCCGACAGCTAAGCACAATATTCTTTGACCCGCCATATGCCATCCGTACCTTTGGATTAGTTGAAGGTGGGTGATGGCACTGGTATATGACAGTTTAACTCAGAGCGGTTCTGTTTACTGGAACAACTATCAGCCAAATGGTCATGGTGAAGGACATAACTGGTTATGAACAGGAGGACGTGGAGGACAAGTGTCCAATAGGGAGACTGGATGAGTGGATGCGAGGAGTATCTGCAGTAAGTAAGTCGAGGATAAGTGGAAAGTTGGGAGAGAGGTGGTATCAGGTGGTAGTTTGGAAGGATTCCAGAGGAGGGGGGTAGGTAGTAAGTGGATTTGAGTAGGGGCGGGGGTCTGAAATCATGAGGAGGCGCCATGTTAGGTGGGCTCGAGCATGGGGAAACCACTTTTCCTGGTCCCAACCCTACCATTAAAGGTAGAAAGGCCGNGGGGGAGGGGGCGGGGGCGGGGGGTCTGAAATGATGTGAGGACCGTCGATCTGGCGATGATGGATGCCGCCGATGGATATTAACATGGGAGTTAGGTGCTACACGACAAAGTTTCTTGTCTCTTCATGATTTGCAACCCTGAACGCATGAGAACTGTTGATCTATTCTGACTGTCAGACCTTCACTGTAGATCAAGTCAATCTTGTTGTTTGTTGGTATTTCGATCCCAAAATGGACTGTTTTGATTTGCTACCAATTTTTGCGGAAGCTTACTAAGATGAAAAGGGACTTGTTGGACTTGGATATCTCCGGCACACACAAAAACTTGGTGGACCTGTTGCATGCTCCATTAGTGTTAAATATGATGACAAGTAATTCAAACTCAAACTAGAACATGAACTCATCTTTCAAGAAAACGAAAAAGATGGTGCAAAATAAGTTAAGTCGAGTAAAGGCCATGGAGCTTAATGATGATATAATGGAGAATAGGGTAAGAAAGCAACCAAAAAAACTTAGAATATGGATGTATAGCGTAAAGGAGGGAAAAGGGAAGGGGTGCAGACCTAGATTACAACACCAATCACTGTTTCAAGTGACATTCATCGATATTGTGCTAGGTACTTTTGTGGAACTCTCACCACTTTTTGGTGATCTTCTCAGACTTCCCATCACCCTTCTTAACTGGTGGCTTGGATTGGTTTTATTGAGATTAAATCTCCTTGCTTTGCCTTTTGTTTTGTGAGTTAGAATTTCCTTTGTTATGCTTCTCTCATGGTACATTTGCAAACCTAAACTCTCGCTTACTTTGTTGATTAAATGTCTTCTCTATTTTGACAGCATGTCGATAAACAACTCCCAATGTGGAGATGTCCAAGAATTCCATCTTTGTTTGGATGTACCTATGAAGACCATTACAATACTTCAAAACTAGGTTCCATTCAAAGTCTTTGATATTGATCTTTGAGAGCAAGGTGTGAAATAATTTGGTGTACTTTGACACCGTCTGGTCTCTCCCTTGACGTAGAGTCATCCATATCATATATTGGTCATCATAGCTTCCAACAGGGTAGAACTCATCCTTGAGGGCCTCCAAAAAGGCTTCTTGAGTGGGTTCTCTCCCGAATGATGTAGATTAATCCACTATGTTCCTCTCCTAGTAACCTTCCCCCAAAGATTTCACATGGGGAAGGGATTTATAGAGCGTGAAGGTGATATTTTTTCCATTAGAAAATGTTTGGATAGAGTAATAAACTTTAAGTAGATTCAACCATTTCTCTACAGAATCTACATCGATCCAACATTCAAATAAGGGGATATCAAAATTAACTTGTACCTTGAATGGTGCTGCACCTCGAAAATGGCTTCTTATTGAATATGTCTCGATCACTATCGATAGTTGTCAAAGGATTTAAGCGAAGTTGTCCATCATTTCGATCCTCTGTCACATGAGGGCTTCCTCGAGAAACATATTGAAAGGATATTTTGCTCTCTCATCTCTCTTTTGTTCCACCATGGGAGGTCACTTGCGCTGGAGAGAGTGATTATCCTCAAGTTAAACTAGCTCAAGACCCAACTCTCTATACCCTGACCTCATTGGGCACATGCACTGAGAAATGACAAGGAGCCGACTGCTCTGATACCACTGATCCGAATTATATTGAGAACAAATTGAGATACAAATGAAAATATAGTGAATCCCAACTTCTATTAATGAATTACATAATACTGTAGAACACAAACTGGCTAGAACGGTGGTAGATTATCTCTAAATAGAAAGAGATGTCAGCTAGGCTCATTCGTAATAAGCATTACATCACACTCCATTACATTCTCAAAGGACCTCCTTCACCTTGATTATATATGAGAGAGTGAGAGGAGAATAATTCCCATGATGCATGTGGGATAAATTGGTCGAAGTTTACAAAATTCTATAGGCATGTAAAACACAAGGTCTTCTCGAGAGGTCACTCATCCTAATACTACTATAGACCAAGCACGTTTAACTGCAGATTTCTGATGGGATACATTGCATTAACATTGTAGGAATGTACATAAGACCATTAGGAAATCATTACATGATGGATGTAATTGAAAAATGAAGATGACATTATATTACATTCCCGATGGAAAGGGTGAATATCATGGTTTATCAAAATCAATGGCTCAAAAACATTGATTCAATGGAAAATGTGGATGGACACTGAGATCCACCTAGATCAAGTAGCCAATTTTTATATTGAACAATTACGTAATCTACGAGTTTCCATTGAAGGATATGGTAGATTTCCACAAATTGTATGTTGTAAAGCCTTTGTAATGATCACAATCACAAGGATATGTGCTTTGAATTCTTCACATTCCTAGTTTTACCATACCATGGGAGAACATTTTATTTTTGTTATTCCCTTTGTATCACATTATGAGCTCAGTTTTTATTGCTTTCATGATGAAAATATGTAATATATGCTTCTTTAAACAATATATCTCAAGAACCTTTGAATAATTTTGTATTCCCTAACACCAATGGATGAAGCTGAGAATAACAACCTTCATCTCATATAATCTTCACGAGGTCACACTAACCATGGTTCTCAAGATTCCCTTTGAATATTATTTGTTTTTTAAAATTTATTTCTTGAAATCGATTTATCTCATATTTATTTGGTGGTATAGAATTCACCTCCACATAAGGGTTTGGAGCGGGAGGTGGGGGCGTCACACCAAATTTAGCTCCCTCCACGCACTCCACGCACTGTACGGATGAGGAACTAGTTTTGTGTGGTCCTTTTTTTTCGAATTTTATTTCTATAAATTGATTTACCTCATATTTCATTGGTGGTATAACATTCACCTCTACATCTAGGTTTGAAGTGGGAGGTGGGGGCGTTAGGGAAAAGTTAGCTCCCTCCACGCATTGTACAATGACGAACTAGTTTTATGTGGTCCTTTTTTAACTAGCATAGCCACACAATTGTGGCTGATGAACGCCGAAAGGCATCTTTAATTTATTAAACCTAACTTTAATATTTCGGGTTTGTAAATAAAATTTGCTATATCCGGTCAACATTTCCTTTTCCTTCTGAACCATTATTCTTTCACATCGCGGCCTTCTAACTAATTCTATGCAAAACTAAAACAAGGTAAATCTGTATTTCATTAAATTCGTATCTGCATTTCAAGCGACAGTAATGGGCGTCCCGGAAGGTGCCATCTCCTACTCTATGACGATCTTTGATCTTCTCCCCTGCCTTTCCTTTGTCACCGGGGACGCTACTAACCCCACCACGAATCATACTTTAAGTATGAAACATGATTTTGGCTGCCTCCACTATATAACAGTACAACAAAGAGAGATCTGCAAATTTATTCAAATAAGTCTATCCATTGAACTTTGCATTTTGTCAAAATACGAAAAGAAAGATATCTACTCTCCTCGCGCTAACAATTGAGTTACCCATCAATCCATCGTGTCTCGCACGAAATCTGAACCATTTCAGGCACAAAAACTATCTATATATATGGGTTATGCTGCGTACCATGGCATTGCATTGTCTCGATTGCTTTGATATTTAGGGTTTACCTTTCAAGATGAGGACGAGCACAGTATGGAAAGATCTAGTGTTATCATTGGCATTTCAAGCGGCTTGCAGAAGGTGCCATCTCCTTCTCTACGACGATATTTAACCTTTTCCTGTATGCTATATTTTTGCCATTAAAATTTAACAAGGTAAGTCTAAAATAAACTGTAAAAATAAAGCAACAAAAAACTGTACCATGCTCCACGCTCATGCAGAAAATAAAACACGGTCGGCGATTCAATATGAAACCCCCGGACGGGTGAGGAAATTAGGGGTAGAGAATGAAATGCACTGAAACGTGGCAATCATATGGTGAAAGAGTAATTTCTTACTGAAACTTGGCAATCATATGGTGAAAGAGTAATTTCTTAATATGATTAGATAAATGTTAAAAAGTAAACAGGTTAATGGATGTATTAAAAAATACAAGGAAGTTATGAAGAGTAAATCACATTCATTGATTTGGGAGGACGACTAAGAATATGCCAACATCTTCAATTGTTAGCCATTAGATTAGAATTTGAGATTAAAAGGTGATTAATTGTGCCCATTGTCAATAGGTGTATGCCTTTCGGCATAAAATTTTTATTTCTATAAATTGATTTACCTCATATTTCATTGGTGGTATAGCATTCACCTCTACATCGAGGTTTGAAGTGGGAGGTGGGGGCGTCAGGGCAAAGTTAGCTCCCTCCACGCACTGTACGGATGATGAACTAGTTTTGTGTGGTCCCTTGTCACTTGTGAGTGATACAATCATGGCTAAGAGGAGATTTATAGTCAAAACAAGTACCTCCATCTAGCCATAGTATTAGAGGCTATTTTTGTCGATTTACTATTGTGGTATTATTTTTGTTGATTTACGAGCGTGGTATCAATGTTGGAGGACCATAGGCTATTTTGATAGATTGTTAAGTCATATGCATTTGAACTATTTCAATAGATTTACTATTTCAGTGCATTCTTTACTTAATATGATTCACATCAACTCCACCACCCTCTTTGTTTAGAAAATAAAATTATTTTACAAGCATATTATAATTCATTTTTGTGTTGTATATCATGTAGGTATATTAGAATGCATCTAGACGAGGTCCTCTATATATTTTCTTATCTCGACATAAATATATTTCACTCAGAACCAATCAATTTCAATGTTTTTCAATAACTTGCAAAGGATCACTATATTTGATAACTTGAAGGCCTTAATCCTTGTGGGTGGTTTTGGAACAAGGCTATGCCCTCTTACTTTGAACCTTCCAAAGCCTCTAATGGATTTCACTAACAAACCCATGATTTCTACCAAGTTAGCACACCACCTTTATCGATTTGGTTGATTGAAATGAGAGTTTATGCATGGGGTCATCTAATTTCATCACTATGTTTTTTATTTAATCTTTTAGGTAGACTCTTTCAAGGAGGTGGGTTAGATGATGTTGTATTGGTTGTCAATTATCAACTTGATGTATATTCTTGTTGGATATTAAGTATACATTTCAATAATGAGTTTATGTTGGATGTAATATGAAATTGGTTTGTTTGGATAATACACTAGTTTTTTTTTCATGTAGATTTGGTTTTTTTAGAAGTTTTAGGTGTGATTAATTATATGAAAGAAAATAACTCACTTCTTTGTTGGGTATTCATGTACATCCAAATACTAACTTATTCAAACTCTTCCAACTATTTTACCAAAAACTATTTTTCTATATAATTTGTTTGTAATCCTTGAGGAAATTAACCTGGTCCAATGGTTATTAGTTTGTTACTATTAGTTGATAGTTAATAAGCTCGATATTTAATGTGTTGATAAGGATAAAAACTAGTTTGGATACAATGCCATGAGAAACTAAGAGTATGTTTGGGGTTTTCTGTAAAATCTCAGTTCATTTTCTTTTGTATTATTATTCACTTTTTCAAATTTTGTTCGTAGTTTTTCTTATTTTAAATTTTAGATTATTTGGGGACATAATTTTTTAAATGTTCAAACCAGTTGCAATACTCATTTATGTAATAAATGCATTTTCCCTTGTTTTTTTAGTGATGATTGGAAAAAACGATTCTTATATTTGTTGGAAATAATATCTTAAAGCATACACAAATTTATGGGCACTAATGCATTTTTGTATTTTTTTGTATTGTTGACAAAAACAATTCTAAAAAAGATAATGTAGATAGACATCAAAATTAAGAAAACAACTATAAAAATTGTAAAGATATTTTTTAGGAAACATAATTTGTAAGAGATTGTTAACAGATTAGTTACATTCATAGGAGTTCTATTACTTGCACACACGATGTGGATCCAAAAATTGAATGGATCCAAAAAATGAAAATTTAGTCATTTGTCTTTTTGGGTACTAAGGGTTGCCATCATTTTGTTTCTCCCCCTTGCAATCCTTTTGCTCATTCTTTTTTAGTTTTAAATGAAAAAGTGATTATTTGAATCACAAATTATGATGAAGTTTTTGGCAGAGTTTGAAGCCAAGATGGGGTTTACATTAAAAAATAATGATTTGAATTGCAGAGTATGATGAATTTTTTGATAGAGTTGAAGCCAAGTTGGGTATCTAGATCCAATGCTCATGCTAAATAATCTCTAGCTAGGGACATGTTTATTGATAGTTTGGGGTAGTGATCTGGATTATATTGAGAATGAAATGAGATACAAACGAAAATATAGAAGAGAACATAGAAATATAATGAAACCCAACTTCTTTTAATAAATAACAAAATACTATAGAACAAAAACTGGATAGAATGGTGGTAACTTATCTCTAAAGAGAAAGAGATGCCATCTACGCTCATTCACAATAATCATTACATCATACTCCATTGCATGCTCAAATAACCTCCTTCACCTTGATTATATATGAGAGAGTGAGAGGTAAATGATTCCCATGATGCATGTGGGATAAATTGGCCTAAATTACAAAATTCCATAGGCATGTAAAACACACATATTTCCCTAGAGGTCATCCATTCCAATACTACTCTAGCCAAGCATGCTTAACTATAGAGTTTTGATAGGATCCGTTGCATTAACGTTGTAGGCATGTACATAAGACCACTACGAAATCATTACATGATGGATGTAATTAACAAATGGAGATGAAATTATATTACATTCCCCATCAAAAGGGTGAATATAATGGTTTATCAAAACCACATGATCGAAAGTGTTGATTCGATGGAAATGGTGGATGGCCACCGAGATCCACCTGGATCATTCCCTCCCTTAAGAAGCAATGGTCCCCATTGCATCAAGTTCCCTTTGGAGATGGGGATTTACTTTTGCTAAATTTGAACCTTGGTGAGCCACTTTCCTTTCTAAAGTAGTTGTCCTATTTGTACTTGGCATTAGCCTATTGAGGGATGTAATGAACATGTTGTTGGAGGGGCTAGATCCGTTCAACAAATCTGGTTGCATGATCTTCCTTGTTCTGAGTGTGGGAGGGCTTTGTAGGTGAAGATGCAATAGGAAGAGCTATATCAATGGGGGATAATGGTTGGAACCCCAAGAACAACTAAAAAGGTTCATGGCCAATAGAGCTATGTCGAACATATGGAAGACTCACATTCTTTGGAAGGGAGTGTTTGTAGATTGGACCAATGGGTAAGGGAGCATTGGGAACCAATTCAATGGAATGATTGAATTGGTAGTGTAGAGGAACCCCTATAAGTGAATCAAAAATATCGTTTTTCTCCTCTACAATATTGTCAACATGCTTATGTTGTATAGAAATGTCTTGGGGCGAGGTTTTTGTGGTCCTAGTGACCTTCTATTCACCTTCTGAACGGATCATGAAGAGGAAAACAATTGTGGTCTGAGAGATTACTTTGTGGCATTGTTTCTCCAATATAAATGAAATTAAAGTAGTTGGAACTAACTTCAGTATTTTGTTGAGTTGACTCCTCAGAGTAACAATGACACCGCGAGGTCGAGACTCATTGATAATGTGACGTTTCCACATATACAATTTTCCTAAAATAACATTGCAGAATTCAAGTGGGGAAACATCACACAATACCTCATGCTTCAATGGATTGATACTAAAGGACATGCGACATGACTAACTGACATGAATGTATCATCCTTATATCAACCATTTGATGGTGTATGGTTGTAGGTGTGGAATTAATGGTAGCTTCAATCTCCTGATGACCTCAGCTGAGATCAGGTTTTTCTAACTCGCTATCAACAATGACATGCAGTGGGGTCCTCTTTACCCACATATGTGAGTGGAAGAGGATATTCCCCTCCTTAGGATCCTCTAGTTCTTTTGGTTGTATTGTTGTGGATGCAATGGTAGTTGTGGGTTCTGCGTCAATGATTTGTTTCCATTTATTTTGATTTGAATCAGAGTCCAAGTTAGGTTCTGATTATTTTTCTTTGAGCTTGGTCACCAATGACTGTTTCGAGTGAAATTCATCGATGTTGTGCCATGGAATTTTGTGGAACTCACACCATTTTCTAGTGTCCTTCTTAGACTTCCCATCACCCTTCTTAGTTGGTGGCTTGGATTGGTTTTATTGAGATTGAATCTCCTTGATTTGTCTTTTGTTTTGTGAGTTAGAGTTGTCTTTGTTATGCTTCTCTTGTGGTACATTTGCAAACCCAAACTCCTTCTTACTTTGATGATTAAATTTCTTCTCTATTTTGACAACATGTCGATAAAAGACTCCCAATGTGGAGTTTTCCAAGAAGTCCATCTCTGTTTGTATGTACCTATGAAAACCACTACAATACTTCAAAACTAGGTGCCATTCAAAGTCTTTGATACCCATCTTTGAGAGAAAGGTGTGAAATGTGTTGGTGCACTTCGACACTGTCTAGTCTCTCCGTTGGCATAGAGTCATCCATCTCATATATTGGTCATCATAGCTTCCAACATGGTATAACTTCTCCTTGAGGGCATCCATAATGGCTTCCCAGGTGGGTTCTCTCCCAAATGTTGTAGATTCATCCACAATGTTCCTCTCCCAATAACCTTCCCACAAATATTTGACATAGGGAAGGGATTTATAGAGCACGAAGGTGATATTTTTTCCATTTGAAAATTTTTCGACAAAGTAATAACCTTCTAGTAGATTCAACCAATTCTCTAGAGAATCTACATCGATCTATCATTAAAATAATGGGATATCAAAATTAACTTGTACCTTGAAGAATGTCGCACCTCGAAAATGTATTCTTGTTGAAGATGCCTCGATCTCTATCGATAGTAGTCGAAGGATTTAGGCAAAGTTGTCCATCATTTATCTCCTCTATTGCATGAGGGATTCCTTGAGAAACATCTTGAAATGATATTTTGCATCCTCATATCTCTTTTCTTTCGCCATGGGAGGTCACCTGCATTGGAGAGAGAGATTATCCTCAAGTGAAACTAGCTCGAGACCCAACTCTCTATACCCCGACCTCATTGGAGACATACACTGAGAAATGATAAGGAGCAGATTTATCTGATACCATTGATCCAAATTGTATTGAGAACAAAATGATCTACAAATGAAAATATAGTGAAACCCAACTTGTATTAATGAATAACATAATATTCTAGAACACAAACTGGCTAGAACACTGGTATCTTATATCTAAGGATAAAGAGATGTTTGCTACGCTCATTCGTAATAAGCATTACATCACACTCCATTGCATTCTCAAAGGACCTCCTTCACCTTGATTATATATGAGAGAGTGAGAGGAGAGTAATTCCCATGATGCATGTGGGATAAATTGGTCGAAGTTTACGAAACTCCATAGGCATTTAAAACACAAGGACTTCTCAGGAGGTCACCCATCCCAGTACTACTGTAGACCAAGCATGATTAACTGCAAAGTTTTGACAGGATACATTGCATTGACATTGTAGGCATGTACATAAGACAATTTGGAAATCATTACATGATGGATGTAATTGAAAATTGGAGATAAAATTACATTACATTCCCCATCAAGAGGGTGAATATCATGGTTTATAAAAAACAATGGCTCCAAAACATTGATTCAGTGGAAAAGGTGAATGGCCACTAAGATCCACCTAGATCAAGTAGCCAATTTTTGTATTGAACAATTATGTAATCTATGAGTTTCCATTGAAGGATATGGTAGAGTTCCACAAATCATATGGCATAGAATCCTTTGTAATGGTCACTAGGATATGTGCTTTGAATTCTTCACATTCCTAGTTTTACCATTCAGTGGGAGAACATTTTCTTCTTGTTATTCCATTTGTATCACATTATAATCTCAATTTCTATTCGTTTCATGATGAAAATATGTAATATATCCTTCTTTAAATAATATATGTCAAGAACCTTTGAATAATTTTGTATTCCCTAACAATAATGAATGAACTTGAGAATAACAATCTTCATCTCATATCAACTTCAGGAGGTCACACTCACCATGGTTCTCAAGATTCCCTTTGTATCTTATATATCTCATGGATTTAAAATTCATTACTAGTGCAGATGGATGAGCCCTCTAAATATGGTGTAGTGGTGATTGATGAGGAAAGTATAAGAGTGAAGAGACTTGTTGAGAAACCCTGAATTATTTTAGGGAACAATATTGATGCAGGAATATGCCTTTTGAACCCAAACATTCTTGACAAGATAACATTGAAACTCACATCAATGGAAAAACTTATATATTCCCCATAATTGCAAAAGAAAACTAGCATATGCAATGGTGTGCCCTGTTTTTTGGACAAAACATTGGTCAAACTAGAGACCATCTCTTTGGTTTTCATCTATATTTGGGCTATCTTAGGACTGAGTCCAATATGCTTGCAAGTGGCCTTTAGTTTCAAGTCAATGTGCTCATTGATGAAATGTTGTAAGATCAAGGAAGGTTATTTGATTGGTATTGATGTTTCTATTGGCATAGTGTGTATAGTTGAAGCTAGGGTAAGACTCTCAAATTGTGCAATTGTGAGGGGTGTTAGAATTAAGAAACATCCACATGTCTTATGGAGCATAGTTGGTTGGTTATAAGACAAACTTCCAATGACGCAATAAGATCCCTTTGTTGCACGGAGATAAAATTTCCAAAGGTGCGATACATTGCAAACTCATCAACTTTCCAAAAATGAACCATTAATCCAATATTTCACCAAACCAATTTTTCAGCATGTATGACAAAGGGCATTTTCACCCTTTAAAAAGGTCCAAAGGGTGGCAAAAAGGTAAAAATATTTTTACAAAGGAAACTTTGGAACATTTCATTTTCTCCTCTAGTGTGTTAACATCGACCAGGTTCCCAAAGAACTAGAAGATTCTCAAGGATGCGACGATCCATAGAATATGTATACCATCCCCTCTCGAGCTACCATTTGTCACTATTGAGTTAAACATCATACCCCATTCTGTATAGAATCATATTCTTTTGTTTGCATTTCACTCATTGGCCATGAAAGAATATTTTATTCACTTTTTCTTGCCACTTGGCCTTTAAACCCAACAAAAGAATAAATTAAGGAATTGTGTGAACCAACCTTTTTTCTAGCAATAAAAAAATTGCATTTGATCAATGGATTCTAAGAAAACACAGGAATGATCAAGAGCAAGCACCATACCATTTTCTATCCAACATATTGAATTATTATTCTTTCATGGTTTCTAGTAAGGATAGCAAAGAAACTTACCTTTCCACTAAATATATTGCCCATTATAGTTCCATGTGTGCTTGAAATTCATTCATTTTATCTATTTTTGTTAAGTACCAAAGACCTGAATATAAAAACACCACAATAGATCCACATAGCAATATATAAAACCCACACTTTATTATTATGAAAACCCTTGAGGTAGGATAACACCATACAATAGATCCTATTATGGAATGGATCCTCTCATGTTCACCTACCTCTTCAAAGGGGAAACCTCATAATGAGCTACACACTCCAAATACAATACTTCTTCTTCTTGACTTTCCATTACATTGTTTGAACCCCTTTATATACTGCTACCAACCACCTAGGCCATTCACATTAATATATCTAACTACCATAATGGGCCTTATTTAATAATATAGTGGACCTAGTCTACCTCACATTGAATGGCCTCCA
>SNQJ01S0017184.1:62441-74262 GCA_010110895.2 Picea sitchensis
CCCTTATGAAATCCTTATCCTCAACGCTTGTTATGAGGGTGTACAACTATAATGAGGGTACCATGGATAAGTGTGGACCATAGTGCTAAAGTAGGCTGGATAACCAGGATCACATGTAGAAATGAGAGCCACCATGCTGAAATAGTCCAACCGCCACTATAAACCTAGGTCCCATGTCCAAGTGTTCATGTGAAATCCACACTGAAGATATCATAACTCAATAGGATGTTGATCCAAAGGTCTACACTGGTCATGTGGATCCAAATATGCAGATCCATCCACATAGTTGGAAAGGGTTGAAGATGAATTTAGAAGGAACAATACCATTGTAGAATATGAAAGATGGACACTGAGAGTCATAAATGGCTCTGAATTTTTCACATTGATGTTCTCTACATAAGGTGTATTAGAGTCATCAAATTGAATATGGAAGTGGTTGTCATCCCAGAAATGACACTTATCCATATACCAAGCATCACAATCGGCCTCAAAATCATACCAAGTATAGGCTTCTTGATTAAATTCGTCCATGATCTCTTGCGTAATATATCTCTCTTGCATTGCAAGTGGATTTTTTGAATATTTTGAACATCTGCCTGAAGATTTTGAACACGTGGTTGGATACTTGTCTCGAGGGCTTCCACCTTCCGTAGAAGTTCCATGAGGATTTGAGAGCAAATATCCATTGGAAAAACCACATATAATATTCCAAAAGAAAGCTCTTAAAATTATCTATCCAATGGAATTGATCTAGTAGCAATCTTAGCACCTTGTCAAAAGTTATTAGTTCTACAATACCGCCGCCATCATGAAAAACCTAAAAAATCATAGTTACCAACTTAACTAGAACTCTACAGAGTTCTCATTTTTTTGGGGTTCACATTTTTTACCTCATTTTTAAAAATGGTGCTACCGGTAGCACCCCCCTCCCTTTTTAGGTGGTTTTTTGATATTTTAAATTTTTCGATCCACAATGTTTCCACATTATTTTTTTAAATGCTTATTTTTCATCTATTTTCAAAATTTTCAATTTTTTTTTTATTCAATGATGTTTTTAGTCATTTTTCCATGCTTCTTTCAATCTTAAATTTTGTTTTTGCCATTTAATTTTTTGAAGTTATGATTTTTCATATAATTGTGTCTCAATTAATTTATTGTTCCATACTTTTAAAATATAGTGGAAAACATCATTTTTAACACATTGTTTACCTTTACTTCAATACATAGAAAACATTTGTAGTTAAAAAACACTATTTTTGAATATTTAGTAAAAAAATATACATTTTATAGCCATATATAATAAAAACCTATACATTTTGGTGTAACACACCCAACCCCTTAAGTACCTTTTTAAGGGATGGAGAATCAAAATTTCTCTCTCCTCCATCATCTTGAATCCTCTTCCCGAGATCTCCATCACCTTTTGCTCGTAAAGAGATTTCCAATGACTGTTACCATGCTCAAATCCGAGCTCCGGATTGGAAGTTATGCCCTTCCGAAGCTCTCCAGGCATCATTGGTCAAAGTCCACGTGACACCCACGTGGGTTCGCCTCATTCATACCATTCCACCTGACACAGACTTGACCATGGTTGTCATCCCTTAGCGATGACATGGCCGTTGGAGAGGCAGTTATAGGGGATATTTCCCACACCTTCGTGATCACTGGGCCTTCGACCCTTCCTCCTTCCTATCCATGTTTGAACCATTCCCGAAGTCCTAAAGTCTCGAAATCCTGCCACGTTGCTCCGACCTTTGGCATGGTTCCTCATTGTGCTGTTATGAACATACCCGCAAAACTCCCAAACTTCCAAGGTCCTGCCATGTAGCTCTGGCCTTTGGCCCTTTTGGAGAATAGGTTCTAACATCCTAAAGCTCCCAGAGTTTCGAACTCCCGAACTCCTGAGGGTCCCATTAGCTATTAGGTCAAACAACTGCACACTAGGGGGTGACATGTGGAAAGAGACGAAGATGACGCACAAACCTATTAATGGACGGAACATATCATGTTCCAATTGGCATATGAGGTCTATAAAAAGCATGAATGAAGGTGACACGTGACATGTCAAACATAGGTCAACGTCACCCTAGGTGACGTTAGTGTGCCACATCACTCCGGATGGATAACCTATGGAAGCCTCTAACCTATCCTACCTATGAAATCGACCAGAGATCCTAATTCTGAACTCCTACTGGAAACCTCCCAATACATTTTATCCCATGGTCGAGGCAAGTCCACGTAGATCCACAGATCCACGGCCTCCATTGTTTCATGACTTCGACGTTCGGGGGTTCCTCCCATTTAACACTCTTTTTCCCCCGGAGTAGGTCAACGCCGGACTGAACATAGTCTAGATCAAACGGTCGATACAGATCCTGAAGCATTCTCGGATCGATGGTCCGCGTTACTTCGCGATTTCGACGTTCGGAGGTTCTGACTGTTTAACGACCTTTCTCTCCCATAGTAGGAATTCATCGGAGTGCTACACGCTATACTTCCACTAGTTTATTGGATGGTTGGGAGAGGTTCTCCATGGACTCCCTAGATCAACGACTCACAACTCTAGTTCAAAGGTCCCTTGGTCTCAGTGTTAGGCCACTTCTAGAGGGACACCTGTCAACCCAAAACACACTAGAAATATGCGTGGCATGTGCCTTAGGTCACTGACATCACTTTACTATATCACAAGCCTTCCATAACACATGGAATTACCACTGCTCGACACATGGACCCCCATGTACTCTCGACATGATACACACATCCCCATGGTCAAACACTCAGGAGGGGTCCTAAAATATCCTTAGATCGATGACCCACATTACTTCGTGACTCCAACATTAAGGGGTTTTGGTGTTATAACACCTATATTCTCCCAAAGTGGTCAGCGTCGAGCTAACCATGACATAGGTCCAACTTTCATGGGAGATCCCGAATATCCTCAGATCTACGCCTGACGTTACGTCGCAACCGAGAAGTTCATTAGGGTTTAGCAAGGGGACAAATCCCACAATTACGGGTAATTGACCGCTAGCCATAGATCATCCATCAAGTTACCAGTTTGATAGGTCACCTTCGATGCAATCTGGATACTATGAGGATTCCAACACCCCGGAGCTCCAGACCCATGAAGCCTCGAAGCTCAGAAGGCTTATCTTCTGTTGGGTTCCATGGTCCTAGTCATATGATATTTTTGACGATTTTCGAGGGCTACACCCTTAGATCTCAGCCAAAATTTGGTTAAGGCCGTGGGCATGAGCCCACGGTTACTTGGACGACTAGTTTGAAGGAATCACCCTCCATTCACAGAACTTAAGTTCTAAAACAGGGAAAGGTATTTTTGATGGATCAACGAGATTGTAGCAGTCCCGTAGGGTCTGCCGTGACTCTAGAACTATGAAGTTGATCCCTGGGAAAAATACCTTGAGGATTTCCCAACTAGCCTAGAGGCCAAACTTGTCATCTTACAACCATTCAAATGCAACAGTTTACAGAAGAACAATAAGCACTATTACCATCAATTTCAGGTGAGGCACAATTTATCACAATTACAGACATTCAAATCATGCATTTCAATTCAAGTGCATAGGGTAAATGAAATACTTATCTATTACAGTCTATCCCCAACCAACTGACTGTGGGGGTTCTCCTTTCCACCCAACTGTAGGCTCATAGGCATTCATTATTATCACTATGGCTACCCCCATGCCAAGCCATGATATCACTAGGGAACGTTTTCATTTTCTCAGAGGTTCTTTCTCTGTCACAACCTCTAAGAGGTTTATTCGATTCTCCCTCATCATCAAGCTCACAAACTTCTACTCAGGTCTTGTTTTCTGCAAATTCTCATAGATCCTTTCTCTTATTCTCTCCAATAACCATAACAACTTAATCTTCTAGTTCTTCTACTCAGCTGGAGATCCTCACGTGCTCTTCCTCTTTTTCTCTGCATATCCCGGTCATACCCCCGCTCCGGTGTGGTATCCTTCTTTTCTTATTTCGTGTGTATTCTTGCATGCCTTTTTCCCTCCCTATGAAGGTTATGGACTTGTCCTCTTCCTTCTATCAGAAGGAACTTGGGTAAATATGGGTCTGCAGGAAAAACTGCCCTCTGTGGTACTTCGAGCTGACAGTTTTCTATCCCTTCAGCTAGACCTTCCATGCTTCCATTCATTGAGGTAGTTGATTGTTCAACCACTAGTCCTTTTCTCATTAACTGTTTTTCCTTGGAATTAGGATGGGGCTTATTTTTTCAACAAAGGGAATTTGGGGTCATTTTGACATAATGAACCCTCTCTATAGTTTCCTCACTCTTTCCTCTAGTGATATCATGGATAGTACTTTAAGGCTTCACTCCCATAGTTAGTCATTGACAATCTAAACAATAATACATTTACATTGTTCACATGCCATAACATGGTAATCATAACTAACGATTAATTACAAGTTGGTGGAAACAAGGGTGTTACAATCCCCTCCCCCTTAAAAAGGAACACCACCCTCGATGTTCTTTCTCAGTAACACCTGTTATGCCTTTGTCATTCAGCTGTTTCATAAATATTGATCCTCTTCCTTGGTCAGGTCCTTTCGAGACCATTGGCCTTCGTCAGATGCCTTCAATAATTTTGGACACCAACCATACTAATCAAAATTTCATGAGAAAACATCTTACTGTTGTTCAAAATTCAAGAGGAAAATTTCATAATATAGCACAATACTTATCTCTGCAGTTCGTGGATTTGAATCCACATGGTTGTCTTATTATCTTGGCTCACTTCTTTTCCTGAACACACCCATTATGTGCATGACTTGAATCAATAATGTATGATAATTATCAAAGTCCCTTCTTCCTTGCGGTCACTCACCCTCTAGGCCTAGGCTCAGGCATCCCCTTCTTTGCTATATAGTCCCTCGGGTGATCCATATTTCCTTTCCAAGGATTTCTCACACAAGAAGAGTTCTAGAGACTTCATTGAGCCTTACGATTGAGGCGTCCTTCAGAATTTCTCTACCGAGGCGTCCCTACGACATGTGTTTCCACCACACAAAATATTCTAGGGCGATCATGGATCACCACGGGGTTCTCCTGTCTCAATAGTATCCTTTTTCATGCTTTCTAGCTTGACATCCTTCACAGGTATACATACATTATGAGATATTATCATCAATTTCAAATTCAAAATTTTCTTGCAAATCTGTCACCCACAGATTTCCAAATTCCACATTTATTTTCAGATCTGTTCCACACAGGAACCATATTCACAAGTATGGGACTTTCCTTCCCATAGCAGTTTAGCTCAACATGAAATTGGTCTTCCTTATGGGCTTAAACACTACCATATCCAAGACCCTTTTTTCCCCTATAATTTGAACATTCCTCAGCGAAACAAATTGTTAGTTTTCATGCACATTATATTTTCAAAACTATGTATACTAACAATCCAAGTCATTTTCATATATTCGAGGGTACAGAGAAAAATGAAATATCATTATTTACATATGCATCCTATCAACATACCAAATTGTCTAAATGTCACTCAAATATCAGTTGACTTTAATCGGTGTGCCAATCTTCATGGCCACATCCATAACCAATGTACCCTTACATTGGGTTCAAGTTCACCATACTTATGACAAGCACATTGCCATGGTGTGTTGGAGCTCAACCAACCTCTTCACCATATGTTTAATTATTATCATTCATTCTTACAACATGACTATGCTTCCCACTACAGGTTGGTCATGATCGCAAATCAGTACATATGAAACTAAAAGTTTCTCTTGAATCCACCCAATAATTCTTTCTTCGTCAGTAACAAGGGTGTCAACACTCATGGCCACCCAAAATTGTATTTTCTTTAAAACCTATACAATGAAAGTAGAGTATTGGAAGGTCCTCCTTCCTTAATTGGCAATCCATTGTCTACCCTTGTAACACCCTGTTTCCCCCAGCTTGTAAAAATAACTGGACTGGCCAAGAACTATGGCAAACTCATAAATGTGAATAATATTAAGAATATATATATTGCAGGACTGCTGAGAGGGGATATGCTGAAAAAGAGACCACGATGGCTGGAGAAAGGCGGTGGAAGGCACCTAGAATGTAGGCGTTAACTTCCACCGAAAACAATACCGTATTTGGACTCCACTGGGCCGGAGAACCAAGAGTGGTTCATTGGCCTCGAATTAAATGTCTTGCAGGCTGGTAGGTAGATGGCTCCTCAGGAATTAATGAGGGATGGGGAGGTGAACCTCCCATCCGTAGAGCTGTCAGGACTGACCAGCGTAAGGAAAATCGCATCACACGCAACCTCGCAAGAGGATAAGGTGTGGGGGAGAAGCGATTGGGGACAGACGCGAGGGGAGAAAGAGAACTCTGGAGATACACATAGTGAGTGATAGCAGAGAATGGGGAGAGTAACCCTCATTCTCAGTCACTGGAAAAATGAGGCACAGTCTCTCAGCATCGTGGTCTCATCTCGGGGGTGTCTAGTTGTAAATCCTATTGGAATAGCTGAGCCTACGGTTGGGTGAAAACGAGCACCCCTATGGTGTTATTTCTGATAAGTGTTTTACATATTGCATCTTGAAATTCATATGCTGACATATATGCTCATAAACTGTGAAATTGTGAATGATTATAGTATAAGACTGTCTGTGAAGTGTTTTGATAAGAAATGGTAGATGTATGCTTATAAAAGAAAAACCACGCATGGCTTATGTTGATAAATGAATTTATTTATGCGTAAGTTGAACCAAGTCAGACTTCTAGTCCGTTCTTGGGAATTTGTTTCCCCTTATCTGTCTCCAGAATTGCCCCGGAATAGATCTCTTCACAGAGATACCCTCCTTGGAAAGGTTTACCAAGAACCTGGAAAAAGGACTTGAATGCGCAAGTCTTAACAACCCTGTACGAGGAGGAATGACCCTCTTAAAATCCCAAGGTAGTAGCGTAGGGATAAGTATCGATCGATGGACGAGATCCCATCGGAAGATTTGTGGTCATTTACAACCGTTAGATTGACGAAAGAAACAAGGGTGTTACATGCCTTGCCCCTTTTCCTCTATCTTCGTGAATAGCGAGGAAATCGGGACCGTAGATCCCCAAGGTCTGTGGGAGTATCTGGACCATTGGTTTTTCCACGTCCAGAGAGTAGTGGGAGAGTGTGCGACGTGGGACATATCTGAGCCGTCAGATCTTAGCTAGAAAACCCGAGAGCCGTTGGATCTGTTAGGAGATGCATGAGGGTTAAGCCCTTGTGAACAAGGGCGAAAGTCCCGAGAGAGGAGTCGGTATTGGAGATTCAGAATTCAGGATTCCGGGAGTCTTGATGAAAAGAGATCGGGACACTCCATGGTGAAAGTCCTGATATAGATCTAGACCATCCATCCGTGAAGGACACGTGGCGGAGATCGAGAGTCCATCGGTATTTCGGATACCGGGGATTCGAGTTGACAAAGGATTTGTGTCACTGGGGNAAAAGAAAAACCACGCATGGCTTATGTTGATAAATGAATTTATTTATGCGTAAGTTGAACCAAGTCAGACTTCTAGTCCGTTCTTGGGAATTTGTTTCCCCTTATCTGTCTCCAGAATTGCCCCGGAATAGATCTCTTCACAGAGATACCCTCCTTGGAAAGGTTTACCAAGAACCTGGAAAAAGGACTTGAATGCGCAAGTCTTAACAACCCTGTACGAGGAGGAATGACCCTCTTAAAATCCCAAGGTAGTAGCGTAGGGATAAGTATCGATCGATGGACGAGATCCCATCGGAAGATTTGTGGTCATTTACAACCGTTAGATTGACGAAAGAAACAAGGGTGTTACATGCCTTGCCCCTTTTCCTCTATCTTCGTGAATAGCGAGGAAATCGGGACCGTAGATCCCCAAGGTCTGTGGGAGTATCTGGACCATTGGTTTTTCCACGTCCAGAGAGTAGTGGGAGAGTGTGCGACGTGGGACATATCTGAGCCGTCAGATCTTAGCTAGAAAACCCGAGAGCCGTTGGATCTGTTAGGAGATGCATGAGGGTTAAGCCCTTGTGAACAAGGGCGAAAGTCCCGAGAGAGGAGTCGGTATTGGAGATTCAGAATTCAGGATTCCGGGAGTCTTGATGAAAAGAGATCGGGACACTCCATGGTGAAAGTCCTGATATAGATCTAGACCATCCATCCGTGAAGGACACGTGGCGGAGATCGAGAGTCCATCGGTATTTCGGATACCGGGGATTCGAGTTGACAAAGGATTTGTGTCACTGGGGGTTGTGAGTCGCAAAATCATGAAACAACGAGGATCGCCCATTTGAGGGAGGATATGTGGCAGTAATCCAAGAATTCGGGAGAATCTCGAAAGGACAAGAATCATGTCTTCGCAAGTCGCGAAATCCCGATCACCGAAACCCCGAAATGGCGTAAGATGTGAATGAGATTGAGGAAAGCCGGGATTTGATCGTGACCATTGATCATCCCAAAAATATCATGACCATTGATCTTGGCTAAAGGTCGCTGCCATCCATCGAAGGGACACGTGGCTTCCGATCGACGTTTCGGCATCCAGGAAACTAAAAGGGCAAGAGACCTTGCCTTCGCAAATCGCGAAATCCCGATACTCGAAATTTCGATACGCGCGGTAGTGGAGAGGAGAAGTCCTAAAGGAACCTAGACTGTCCATCAAGGGAGATATGTGGTGAGTGGTCAGAGTTCAGGGGAAAGTCCTAAAATCCCATGGACCGTTGGATCCACACTCTTAAGAGCCGTTGATCTCTTACACGAATTCCCATATTGAAATTCAGAGATTTGAATGACGAAGAGTCTTGGAGTCGTTGCATTTCGAACTCCCGAGTACCAAAACCCCGAAAGGATCCATACCCTTGGATCAGGGGAGGCTTACGGCCATCGATCTCCCTTTGGAGGGAAACTTTGAAGACCTCGGAATTTTCGGGGATTTGAATGGGGGAAGGTAGAAGTCATGTATCGCGATTCAATGAATCACGAAAATCCGATAAGCTCTTGGCTGGCTTAAGCACGTGGACACAGTATAGGGTCACGTAGACAAGATCCCAAGAGAGAAAATTTCCCCTCTCTAGCCTCGTCGGGGTTCGGCATTTCGCTGTTTCAAGCTTCAGGGTTTGCAGAGTCGAGAGACTCGACGTTCTGGTAGCACTGAGTCGTGAAGTGCGAAAAGACATCATGCTGATTCGACCCATATTCGTGAACTACAACCACATGGAGGTGGAAAAAGGAAAGAGCTAGCCTGTGCTAAACCGTAGGACTTTGGGGATTCTGATCGTTGAGAAATCAACAAAAAATTTTGATTTCTATAGTGGGTATGTGACAAATTGGTATCAGAGCATGGTTACAGCACTCGGCCTGCTTGGGCTCACGAATGAGTTGCGTAGAAGCTTTTTTCGAAATACTCTTACAAAGAGTAACCCTCTATCTTAACCCTTTAAATTCAAAAATTTCAAAGTCCGAAATGAAAACCCGACTGTGTATGCATGCGAAAGAGTTATGAATTTTGTGCGGGTTATAAAAATGTATCTAACCATTGACTAACAACCAACGTTTGTCTTTGCACCCAAGCGGATGATCAACCACGAGAATTTTATAGACGCAGAGAATGGTGACTCACCAAGAGGTGGGAGAGGGCTCCCACAATAGAGATGAAGAGTCTGACAAAAGAAGGCCAGTAGGGACCCCTCCATATCTAGCCGAGACTGTGAGGAGTCTCATGGTCGAATTACAAAGCTGCAGGGCTGACAATGAAAGGATGATGAAAGAACAAGAAAAGAAAACAGAAATTAATGTAGTTTTACTGCAGAGTTTATCCGATCTACAAAGGCAAATGCAGCATGAACCTAAAACTCAGAAACATGGTCATATCAGTGGCCACACTGAGAGGAGTACCTCAAAAAAGGTCCACCCCAGAGGTAAAGGACCAGTGCTGAGTGATTCCTCTGAGAAGGAAACTAGCGATTCAGAAGGCTCTTCTAGCACCAAAACCAGTTCCTATTTCCGAAGGAAACAAAAGAAGAAAAAGTTTCACAAAGGTCAAAAATTCAAAGAATTCAGAAAGGCCAAACCACCCTCCTTCAATGGTGAAATAAAGAAGGGAGAGGAAGTAGAGGCCTGGCTGCTTGGACTAAAGAAGTATTTCAGAGTCCATGACTTTTTAGAAAATATGAAGGCCCGAGTGGCCACCTTCAACTTGAATGGAAAGGATTCCATTTGGTGGGAAGACCTTAAGAATGTGAAAGGGGTTCGCGAAGAGGATCCGTCTTGGAAGCGATTTGAGAATTACTTCCGGAAGAAGTATCTGTCGGAAAAATATTTCGACGAAAAGACTACAGAGTTTTATGAACTCAAACTGGGACAACTTACTATAGAAGAATATGTCAACAAATTCCTCAATTTGTTGAGGTATGTACCTTATATAAAAGAAGAAAAGGCAAAGGTGCAATGCTTCATCAGTGGGCTACCCAAGGAATATCAGAACATAATTGAATTTGATGAGCCAAAGACCCTATAAGGAACTATTCGAAAGGAAACCTATTGTCATGAACAGTTTGGGCAACGAGCAGAACCTCATGAAGGATGGAAATCGAAGAATAGTTCAAGATTTCAGAAAAAGGGGATCAAATCCCTAGGATTTACGAACTACAAGAAGAACTCAAGAATGAACTTTCCAGCTCGGAGTGTACACCAACAGAACTTTCCCTCATCGGGCAGAAATAAAACATCTGGACCTATACTAGTGAAGGTGGATAACACCAAGAGAGAACCTCTGAAATGTTGGGGTTGCGGAGAGGAACATCTCTTGAGAGACTGTCCACACCGACAACAGAATAGTTGGAGGATTTATAACATCCAGGAAACTACTATCATCAATGATGTGGCGAGGAGTGTGCCACAAATTTATGCAGCCTTGGATAATAACCAAGCTGACCATAAAGCTTCAGTAGTGGAAATAGAAGGTATGATTTTCAACCATCTAGTGTCTATTTTGATTGACCCTAGTTCAAATTTGAGTTATATATCCCCTAAATCTATTGATAAGTGTAAACTACAGCCACAAAAACATACCAAGCCATGGTTGGTATAGTTAGCCACTGGCACCAAAAGGAAGATAACAGAGGTTATACCAGCCTGGCAATTAATGTTAGGTGAATTCCCCACCCAAGCAACCCTTAACATATTACCCCTGGGATCATATGATCTATTGATTGGTATGGACTGGCTAACCGCCCATAAAGCCAGACTGGACTGTTACCATAAAACCTTAGAGTGTGTAAGTAAAGAAGGAAGAAGAATAACCCTTCAAGGGATCCGAAAACCCATCTCGGTGAGACAAATATCAGCCCTACAAATGAGAAAGTATTGCCAAAAGGGATGTCCCCTATATGCAATACAGGTGTTGAAAACAATCAAAGGTGATAAACCAACCCCTGACGATCACCCTATCCTGAGAGAATACAGAGATGTGTTTCCAGAAGAGGTACTAGGTCTACCTCCGAGAAGGGACATAGACTTCTCGATAGAACTTGCACCAGGAGTGGTGCCGGTGTCTAGGACACCCTACCAGATGAGCACACCCGAGTTAGTTGAACTCAAATTGCAATTAAAATAAATGATGGATAAAGGCTATATTCGACCCAACGTTTCTCCATGGGGAGCACCAGTCCTGTTTGTGAAAAAGAAGGACGACACCCTTAGAATGTGTATAGATTATAGACAACTTAATAAGGTAACCATAAAGAACAAGTACCCTTTGCCTAGGATCGATGATCTGTTCGATCAATTGGGAGGCACGTCTATTTTCTCAAAG